>CM040244.1:199786242-199843417 GCA_022545495.1 Chrysanthemum lavandulifolium
TGGTAAGTTTTCATGTTGTTTTGAACAACTGTATGTTTATCCAAATAAACCTCATTAAACTAGGGGCATATTCTATAAAACTTGTTCAAAACAACATGAAAATCTGAAAAGGGAACTCGCAACAAAAAGATTCGCACGTAGGCATACCCAAATAAACCTCATTTAAAATTGAAGTTGGTACCTATTAACAATAATTTTGATTCCGATATGATAGAAACATAAGCTTATCCACTTGCAGGTCAGAATGGGTCAAAAATGACCATTATTAGAACAACATGAGTTTGATACTAAGTCATTAATTTTGAGTCCCTTATGATAAATAAAGACTAAATGGACCATTTAGAATGTGTATATATGTTATGGACAGTAGTTATAGATGATAACATAGTGTCTGTAAGTGAGCTCGACCTGGACCATATCAAAAGATGACCCATTTTGACATGTTACTTAGCCTGCTCATCATTCCACCTTAATTTTGTACTTAACTGGCATACTTGCAATTGGATTGTCTCATGGCTGCTATTCAATCAAACAAGAACGTTCAATATCCTAATTTCCTTGTCATATTCTAGTAAGCAAAGAAACGTTTACCTTGGTATCTCTTAGATATATTCGGCCAGAGTCACCAAGGAAGCATGCCACTGGCAAACGACCTAGATCCGATATTACCTACCGACATAAGTAAGAAATTGTAGTGTGAAAATATTTGTAAGAAAAACAGATTTTTTCATTATAGAAAATGGGCAACATAAATCCTTATTTTTGGCAGGTACAAAGAAGTGAACAAATTGCAACTTGTTGGTTCACAGGCCCTCTATTCCATCTGATAGCCTTCTGATTCAGTTTACTAGTTGACTGCATTTGTTGAACCATAGGCCTTCCAATCGACCTGTGCATCTTCTGTTGGTGATTCTGTTGATCACCATGACTTCTTGTCTGATAGACAACCTTCTGGTTGTGATTCTTACTGGTTGATGCCATTAAAAGAACAACAAACTTTTATACAGGAACAAGAATAATAACAAGAACTATAATACTGTATTGATGACTAATGAATGTTTACAGAATTGTTCCTATATATATTGTATGAACCGTTGCCTCCAGTATCAAAGGGATACAACGTTTCAGAAAGTAAACGTTACAACTTTTGGACGTTGTAACCTATCTTAAACGGTTTATACCGTTTCTAATATAACCCAGCCCATATAATTTAGATAATACAGACTTTACATAATATAATAAATACTATTTGGTCCTTTAACTATTATTAGCAACCTATTTATATCATTAGTTCCAACATTTTCCCCCCTAATGATATAATCAGGTGGTTCTTGATCTTCGAGATGCTTCATTTCAAATGATGGCACGGCCATCGTCTTCATTCTTGACTTCACAATAGTGTGGGCTCATCGTCAGTTTCATACATGACATGTGCTTGCTCCTCCTTGTCTTTCTTCTTCCATTTGGTGCATTCACGTGCAAAATGACCTAAGTCACCACATTCATAGCATTTGTAGGTGCTCTTGTCTTTAATTCTTTGACTCGTACTTGTCTCTCGTGCATTTGGACTATTCTTCCATTTCAAGCTTTCCTTGGATTATTTGTTGAAAGTTTTACCTCGCCCTTTACCATGACTTTGGTTGTTTGAACTTGCCATCAGAAGTTCGTTTCGGTCAATTTTGGACATTGTAGTAAAACATTTCCTTGTTCTCGAACTGATGAACCACTTTATGCGTTATCATTCTTGTCACCTTCTTTTCCTACCATGCTTGCTTGCTTTTAACTTGCTTACTTCTTATAATCAGAACCGAGATAGTTTCTGGTTTTCTTGCTCTTGTGTTTGATCAAAAGATTAAATCTCTTACTTGCTACTGGCCAACTTGCTAACCAGGTTTTCTTGCTAAACTTGCTCAATATTGACCAACTTGCTAATCAATATTGTGTTTTCCTGACCTACTTGCTAATCAGGTTTTCTTGCTATTTGAACCTAAGAAAAGGCTCGAAACTTGCTATTTGAATCTTAAGGCTCGGAACTTGCTATGAACCTAAGGATTCGGTTTAACTTGCTATGAATCACTAGGATTCGGTTTAACTTGCTATGAACCACAAGGATTCGGATTAACTTGCTATGAATCACAAGGATTCGGACTAACTTGCTATGAACCACAAGGATTCGGATTAACTTGCTATGAACCACAAGGATTCGAATTAACTTGCTATGAACCACAAGGATTTGGTTTCTTACTTCTAGTTTTGTATTTTCCTAATCTAAAGGAAATGATTTGAGTTCCCTTAAAATAGAAAATATAAAAAACTTAATCTTATTTTCTTACTTTCTAACCTTCTAAAAAACTAAGTTTAATTCTAAGTTAAAATCAGAAAGTATAGGGAAATACCATAATCGTTCCTTCGTTCTATTGGGTGAACACAATCGGTTGATATGATTGATCGAAAGTGCCTTTTGTTTACTTTCAAACGAACGATACCTGATCTTTTCCTCTGGTCTTACTCCGGTTGTACAATGACCTCCTTATGCCAATAGGGCAAACTTTCAATCCCTTCTTTCTTTTCTTCCAGTCGCTACAAAGGTTGAACGATAACTTCCTTCTGCCTTTTATTCCTGATCTTCAATCGATGGCCACTTGCATCCGTTCTTCCCTGGATCGATTAAAACTCTTGCTCTGATGCCAATGTTGGTTCACAGGCCCTCTATTCCATCTGATAGCCTTCTGATTCAGTTTACTAGTTGACTGCATTTGTTGAACCATAGGCCTTCCAATCGACCTGTGCATCTTCTGTTGGTGATTCTGTTGATCACCATGACTTCTTGTCTGATAGACAACCTTCTGGTTGTGATTCTTACTGGTTGATGCCATTAAAAGAACAACAAACTTTTATACAGGAACAAGAATAATAACAAGAACTATAATACTGTATTGATGACTAATGAATGTTTACAGAATTGTTCCTATATATATTGTATGAACCGTTGCCTCCAGTATCAAAGGGATACAACGTTTCAGAAAGTAAACGTTACAACTTTTGGACGTTGTAACCTATCTTAAACGGTTTATACCGTTTCTAATATAACCCAGCCCATATAATTTAGATAATACAGACTTTACATAATATAATAAATACTATTTGGTCCTTTAACTATTATTAGCAACCTATTTATATCATTAGTTCCAACACAACTGCAATGCAAATTAATTACCTCCAACAGCTGATCCTTTTTAGATTCCATCACAAGATTATCCCGCAGATATGTGGAAGGATTTGGCAAACACAGTATCATATTTGAAAGTCGGGTCAAATAAATATGATGGATGCAATGCAGAAGAAAGTGAACGAACATTTGATCTAGCGCCGCATGATTAGCAAATACCATCTTTAAAGACAGCATAAACAATAGGTACTAAACTTGAATACCAAAATCGGAAGCATACTAACAATTATAGGAGTATGGGCATGAGACAGTTTCGGATAATGAGAAACATAATTTGTTTAAAAAACTCAATCCCGATATACTTGTTAAGTTCAAAAGGATATTTCAATAAGTAATAACAAAGGTATGCTGCGAGCAATTAGAACAACGTATACCTAAACACTCAAAATTCAACTTTCAGTCAAAATGGACAATGAAAAGAATATAACATAAGTTCGATGAATAAGAAAAAATAGAACAACAATACCTTTAATAACTCATGGAATCATTTGCATCATCAGATGCCGTGCACTTGAGAGACCGAATGCCAATGATTGGTTTAGTTTTGTGAATTAAAATGATGTGGGAAGCGGTTTGCACTTTTATTATAAAATAAATCGATTCTGATAATAAATAATAATAGAAAGCAAAAATAAGCAGCGAGGCAGAGAAGGTGTAGAAGAAGAAGGCGAGCCACTATAAAGCGTTAATCAAAGCGTTAAAGGTCGTGAGCGAGGCTCGTGTTTAACACGATTAAGCCTTAAAAGCAGATTCGCAAATCATTTAAAATTCTGACGTTAGCATTGCTTGCGATCGGACACGACAAACTTGCTGAAGATCATTGAAACCTCGTGCTCGATCAAAGATTCTTTGGAACTCGTATGGCAAGGAGCTACGTTTCTTGAATATCTAAAGCGAATGAGACCTATGGCTTTATTTATATTGAAGACTCAACTTGTCCTCCAAGAAAATATTGCGACCATATAAGCGAAAATCATTATTATCAAAGCAGTTCGCAAATCTTTAATACTTAAAAGCGGTTGCATATCATTTAAAACATAAACGGTCACGTAAACTTACTTGATAAGTTTAAATCTATTCTAAAATAGATTCTGAAAATTACGGAAAAAGGAAACAGCTATGACAAAAAGATCTGTGGCGTGTGCGAGGCTTGAGCTGCATTCGTGTCCGCAGTCATGCGGGCTCGCATGAGTTGAAGCTTGAACTCATTTTGACCGAAAATCCATTTACGCACCCCCCTGGCAGCGCTACGTAGGAGTGGAGCATAACCAACCTAAAGGAATTTGATAGCTTACTTGATTGAGTCTTCTAATATGTGGCATGGCCGTCTTGGACATGTAAATTTTAATTCGATCGTCGTTTGATTAAATTTAATTGCATACCTAATTTCCAAATTGACTCAAAATATAAATGTGAAACTTGTGTTGAAGCGAAACTTACAAGAGCATCTTTCAAATCGGTTGAACGAAAACCGAACCACTTGATATGATACACAGCGACATATGTGATTTGAAATCACTACCCACAAAAGGTGGCAATAAGTACTTTATCACGTTTATTGATGATTGTACAAAGTATTGTTATGTTTACTTATTGAAAAGTAAAGATGAAGCTATAGACAAGTTTGTTCTATACAAAAGCGAAGTTGAGAATCAACTTAGTAAGAAAATCAAGGTGGTCAGAAGTGATAGAGGAGGTGAATATGTGTCTCCATTCGTTGATCTATGTGCGAAACATGGAATTAGACACGAGTTCACTGCTCCCTATTCACCTCAGTGAGCAGTATTCTTGAAAGGAAGAACCGTACCTTGAAAGAAATGGTTAATGCCATGTTGATAAGTTACGGTTTAAGCCGAGGACATGTGGGGAAGCCATTTTAACGGATACTTATCTTTTAAATAAGATACCTCGTAAGGAAAAAGAAGAGACCCACTTATGAATTATGGATGGGAAGAAAGCCATCATATCGGTACTACAGTGTGGGGTGTCTAGCAAAGGTCGCTATACGACTCCCAGGCCCAGATTGGACCTAAATCATAGATTGTATATTCATCGGATATGCTAAGAATAGCGATGCTTATCGCTTCATAGTACATGAATCGAAAAATCCGGATAAACAAAGGGTACTTTAATGGAATCACGGAATGCTTCATTCTTTGAAACTATTTTTCCTTGTTTAACGAAGGCGGGAGTTCATCTAGAATAGATGTGAAGTTGTCAAGATAAGAGACAACGAGATGATAATGATCTCGGGGATGAAAGACAAGATCAAGCGAGGAAGAAGAGGTTGAACCTAGAAGAAGCAAAGGGCGAAGCAGAAATCGTTTGGACCCGATTTTGTTTCTTTATGGTTGAAAATGAACCTACTTCATGCAGAAGCGGTTACTTCCTCGAAGGGCCTCGATGGAAAGAAGCCATTAACGGTGAAATAGATTCTATTTTACAAAATCATACTTGGGAGCTCGTGGATTTACCTCCGGTTGTAAACCACTAGGCTATAAATGGATCTTCAAGAAGAAGATGAAAGCCGATGGCACCATTGACAAGTACAAAGCAAGATTGGTAATCAAAGTTTAGACAACGAGAAGGTCTTGATTACTTTGATACATATTAGCACATTACGCGAATAACATCGATTAGGATGATACTTGCTATTGCCGCTTTAAGAAATTTGGAAGTTCACCAAATGGATGTGAAAGCGGCATTTCTAAGCGGAGATTTAGAAGAAGAAATCTACATGAATCAACTGAGGTTTCATAGCTCTGGACAAGAGAACAAAGTTTGTAGGCTTGTTAAGTCATTATATGGATTATGGCTTAAAACAAGCTCCCAAACAATGGCATCAAAAATTTGACCACGCCATGCTAGAGAGTGGATTCAAAATTAATGAATGCGACAAATGTGTTTATGTCAAAGACACAAATAGTGGATATGTAATCTTGTGTTTATATGTTGATGATATGCTTATCGTTGGCAGTAACGACAAGATGATCAAATCTACTAAAGACATGTTGAAATCAAAATTTGACATGAAGGATATGAGTTTGGCTGATGTGATCCTTGGAATAAAGATCATACGAACTCATAATGGACTTGTGTTAAGTCAAGCACATTATGTGGACAAAATTCTTAATACTCATAATGCGGGGATTCGGCCTAGCTAGAACTCAATTGACACCGTAAGCATCTATCTAAAAATAGAGGCTTAGGTGTTGCCCAATTAGAGTATTCAAGAATTATTGGCATGTTAATGTACTTGATGGCAGTGCAAACGACTTAGCATATCTTTGTTAGCGAGGCTAAGTAGGTATACTAGTAACCAAACTATGCACATTGGCGGCTATGACTCGGGTACTTCACTATTTGAGATCGATCGCGATTATGGATGCATTATGATCGATATCCGGTGTTATCGAAGGATACGGTGATGCAAATTGGATATCGACATAAAGGATTCTAGATCGACTAGTGGATATGTGTTTACACTAGGAGGGCGACTATATCTTGGAAGTCTTCCAAGCAAACTGTTATAGCTAAGTCACGATGGAATCGAATTTATCGCGTTAGATAAATGCGGACAAGAGCGGAATAGCTCGTCGATTCGTAGAGGACATACCAAGGTGGCCTAAGCCGTATGACCATTAGTATACATTGTGATAGTCAATCGGCAATTGGCGAGTTCATAGCATAATGTATAATGGAAAGTCCGGACATATCCGTCGTCGACATAATTCGATCGACAACTACTCTCAGCGGGGAGTTATCTCGATTGACTATGTGAAGTCAAAGGATAACATCGCGGATCCGCTTCACGAAGGCTTAGCGGAGAGTTAGTAAGTAAGTTGTCTAGAGGAATGGGACTAAAGCCCTTGAAGGAATGAGTTTCTATGAAGGAAAACCTAACCCGGTTGTTGGAGATCCCAAGATCCGGGTTCAATAGGACAACCTAATCATAGAAATGTGGAAGTCACGTCGATGTGGGGAGTTACTAAAATTGTAACTTTCCTAGTCCATTCCTATAACAAATGTGACTTGTTAAAGGTTAAACATATGGCTTTAATGATTCGGGATGAAATCATAAAGCATAATGATTCAAGATGAAATCACAAAACATATGTTTTAATGATTCAAGATGAAATCACCTATGTGAGAGAAGTGGGGTGCGCCGAAGGGAAATGTGAGGGCGAATTCCTAAGAGCTCTTGAGAACCAGGCTAGTGTTCATGACCATAACGGACACGACTATGAGGACTTGACATTGTCGGGAAGAGTCTTGTGTGAAGTGTAATAAATCTACGTAAATGGATGATGAGTTCAAGGACATCGCGTCTACTCGGATCTAGGAGACTAAGTACATCTCACAAGGGAAGGTTCAAGGTTACACCTACCTATCCTATGCAAGACTTAACATGAAATTTCACGAAACTTTCGTGTGTTTTCGACCGATCTCCATTCGCGTGGGGATTGTTGGAAAATTGGTTTTCAAAATGAGTTTTGCAAATTTTGGACACTATTTAATATATGTATATGTTATATATATTTATGTTTCTTAGTAGCTTTGCGTTCTCCTCGACGAGCTTATAACGAGCTAAAGTATGTCCAAAATGGAGTTGAAATGAATGAGATATCGTGTCTCAAAGTGAGGCACTTGAAACATAAAAACTTGGAAAAATGGGAGAATCGCATCAAAACAAAGTGGAAGCTTGTTTATAAGGAAATTGTAGTTTGGCTATCAAATTCCTTTAGGTTGGTTATGCTCTCACTCCTACGTGCTTGCAGCGGGGGTCAGAAAATGGGATTTTCGGGTCAAAATGAGTTGAAGCTTGAACTCATGCGAGCCCAGCGACCTGCGGACACGAATCGACTCAAAGCCTCGCATCGTGCGTATCTTTTCTTTGCGGTTTAGTGTTTCCTTTTTCCGAATTTTACGTAAATCTATTTTAGGAATAGATTTAAACTTATCAAGTAAGTTCTGATTAGGTTTATGTTTTAAATGATATGCAAATCGGTTTAAGTATTAAAGATTTGCGAATACTTTGATAATATGATTTTCGTTTATATGGTTGCAATATTTTCTTGGAGGACAAGTTGAGTCTTCAATATAAATAAAGCCATAGGTCTCATTCGTTTTAGATATTGATTAAAAGCGTAGCTCCTTGCCATCTGAGTTCGGCAATCTTTTGATCAGTACAGAGGTTTCAGTGATCTTTCGAGCAAGTTTGTCGGTCCATTGTCTGCAGTTAGAACGTTGTACTGCAGGAAGCAGACGGCGAATCATTTTAAAGGAATCGTGTTAAACACGAGCCTCGTTCACGACCTTCTTTGCTTTTCTTTGATTAACGTTTTATAGTGTACATCTTCTTCTACTACCTTTACATCTGCGTTTATTCTTGTTTTACTTTACATTATTTATTATTGTAATCTGATTTATTTTTATAATAAAAAGTGTACACCGTTTCCCACAAATGATACTGAGTTTGAAATAAGCTGCTGCTACAACACATGGACATGGTTATTTAATTGCTATTGTTGCATCGCTCTGCTACTAACAAGGGGAAAGGGTCTCTTTGGGAGTGCTTTTTAACATTTGCGCCCATAGTATTATGTTTTTTCTATAGAATGCAAATAGTCCCACATCGGTTGGGAATGATATGCTGCCAGCTTTATATACAAAACTGAACACACGTCAAACGTTCTCAGATATATGGTATGTTATCTTTGCTTTCTCAAGAAGAGATCAAATAAATGTTGTGTATATTTGTTCTCTTCGTGGATGGCATAGATAAATTATACAAATTCTGAGCTTTTCTAATATGATAAACACACTTACTTTTATTTGTAGAAATGTCATTTTACAATCACCTTTTATTAAAATACTCATTTTATACAAATATATCTCACTAAATATCTCACACACACTTAAAAAAAAATAAAAAAAACTAAAAAACAATATCTCACGAAGTAAATTGATTTCTTAATTTGTCTTAAGGGACTACCTTTTATTAAAATACTCATTTTATACAAATATATCTCACACACACTTAAAAAAAAATAAAAAAAACTAAAAAACAATATACCCGGCCCCACATCACACCGAAGTAAATTCGATTTCACCTTAATTTGTCTTAAGGGACGAAACTCGCGCGTGAGTTTTCACTTAGACAAGGAAGTCACGTGTGACTTTAGGGTCACCTTGCGCGTACTTACACCTTTGCCTTCTGGTATAAGTTATTGCCATATAACTTTAAGGATACATTAAATATACTTTTAATCATCACAAGTGTTCATATTTTTCCTAAAAGGAACTCATTCGCAAGTGACTCAAAATGGGCAATTGAAAAGCATATAACATAAGTAGAATAAAGAATAGAAAAGAATAAATTTTTGCATATTGAAATGAAAGTGGGTTTGGAAGAATAAGTAGGAGAACTAGGTTTATAAAAGGATGAGTAGCAGCTACTGCTGCTTTTACAACTTACAACAAATGGACATGTTTGTTAATTGCTATTGTTGCATCTGCATGCTACTACCACTGATCAGGGCTTTGAACAAGAGGAAAAGGGTTTTTGGGTGCTTCTAACATTTGGTGCCAAATCTTCCTTAATAAAGATAAAGGTTTACAGCTAACACAAACATTATTTGTTCTTTGTTATGGAAAGCATATATATAGTCCCACATAGGTTGAGGAAATGATTTGTTGATGGCTTATATACATCCGTGAATACACATCATCCATGTTGAGATAAGTACTATGTTATCTAAGAAGGTCTTGCTATTGAGTAAAAAGATTTTAGTTACTTGATAGCGTCACCTTCTTTGTTAACTTACATGGATTCTTAGCTTTTTAACTTTTTATATAATTAAGTTTATCCAAAATAGCGATTAATGAAGTTGTCAGGACAAAATTGTGGTTAATCACGTTTTTTAACAATGTTAAAAGAATTCTATGTTTAACCCTGCTGAAGATGTTTATCATTTGTTGTATTAAACGAGTAAAGGTCCACACGTTTGTTGCGGTAATTTTCCATGCACATGTTTGATACACCAAATATGTAACTTTGTGTGTTAATATGTGGTATAATTATTTGAAGTTGTAACAAACATAAAATACATTTCTACTTGTACATATAACATTTTACATATTACAAAACTTCAAAAGATAAGAGTGGTGAAACCGTGAAATTGTAAATGAAGATAATTGTCGCAGAGTTTGTTAAGTATCAAAAGCATGTTAACAAAATGAAATTGGTACAGGTACCTACTTGGTATAGGGAACCAAATTAGAAAGTAAAAGTATACAAATAAAATACAAAAGATTTCTTTTATCAACGCTAGGGGTGAAACGAGAAGCATTCGTGAAAAGTTTCGGATCGGATCACTAAAAGCTCAACGAGCCGAGTTTAAACGAGCTGAGCGAGCTCGAGCCTAAGTTGGGCTCATTTAATAATTGAGCTCGATTCTGAGCTCTATATAAAGGCTCGTTTAGGCTCATGAGCTAAACGAGCCCTGAAATATATACGATATATATTTTATACGATAACCGTGTTAACGAGCTGAGCCTTGTGTTAACGAGTCGAGCTTTGTGTTAACGAGCCGAGCTCGAGCTTGTGAAAAATTTCACGAGCCGAGCTCGAGCTCAAAATGTGAGGCTCGAACGAGCTCGAGCTCGAGTCGAGCTTTTTATATATAAACGAGCCGAGCTCGGCTTTAAACGAGCTCGAGCCTCGGCTCTTTTTCACCCTAATCAACGCAAAAGAATAGAAACGTTCTCAAATTATACTCTACCCCAATTACTATACAATCTCTATTCTGTGTTCCTCTTTAGGCTATTCGGTCACACTAAAACACTTTCCACTAAGGGGCGGACCTATGCTTGTAGTATTTTTTATTTTTTTATTTGAGGAGGGGGGAGAGGAAAAGTGTTTTTGGGTGCTTCTAACATTTGGTGTCAAATCTTCCTTAATAAGATACTAAAAGGCTTACAGCTAACACAAACATTATTTGTTCTTTGTTATGGAAAGCATATCGTCCCACGTAGGTTGAGGAAATGATAGGTTGATGGCTTACATACATCTGAGACTACACATTAAACATGTTGAGATAGGTATTTGGGTGGCTTTAAATTTGGCGCGGTCGTGACGCCAGTCATGGCGTCGCGTCATTTCTTTCTCTGTAGGGCGATTAGCCACGACCAAATTGTCACGATAGATGCGTTTTTTTTTTTTTCAAACATTTTAAACAACAAATTTAGAATACATTAAAATAAAAACATTACAATACTAAATTCAAATAAACATTAAAAACATTATGTAAATTATTCAAATAACCTTAAAAACTTAAACTAATAATCTAAGTCGTAGCGTGCCTTGATTGTTGCTTTAATTTTCATCAGTTCGGCTAGTTGTCGTAGGGGCAAACTTTGGTCGATTGGAGTATTGTAGAAAATTAAGTCTTGCTTCCGTTTTGATTAGGCCATGAATGCCATTTGTTGTATTTGGAGCTCAATTTTCTCTCTTTTCATCTCCAGCTATTTTTCCTCAACCTTATGTACGCATCTTCTATACCCTTACGAGAGGAGGAGGATGATTTCTTCTTGGCTGCGTCACGACCTTCTGGTCGTGATTCTCTAGTCTCTTCCTCATCATCAGAATCATCCACGTCTTGGAAATTCAAAGGACCTTGAGTTGACCCCGAGGTAGTTGTAGAACCCTTTGATTTCTTCCGACTATTCGTTCTGAAAGCAAGCATCTCACAATTCTTCCAAGCATCATGAGTCCTCAAAATTTGCCAACACTCCTCCAAGGTAAAATCATGACCGTACATCATACGGTATTCTCTAAGAGCTTTTTGTTTGTCGTATGCATCATTCTCACCACTTCCATGATTTTGCTTGATATTATCCATAAAGCACAAAAATTCCCAACCCTATTACGAATCATATTCTTCCATTTGGTCGTGATGGAGTCGTAGGTTCTTTCTGAGTCAGTTTCCTTTTCAAAGTACGCTATCACCTCCTCCCAAAAGCGGTGCCTGTTGTGGGGGTGTTATGCCGGTTAATTCAAAATTGTTTTCCGGCGAGAAATTCAAATCCGATGCATTTTGAGGTAGTCGGGATCGTCGGTTTTTTGATTGTGGGGTGTTTTCTTTGACATGGAGAATATGGATGAGAAGTAGTTTGAGGTTGGAATTGAATATGGATGATAATTAGTTTGAGGTTGAATTGTGTGTTTAGAAGTGTGTTTCGGGTTGATATTTATAGGACGTAAAATGGTAAAGTCTTCTTTTTTTTCTTTTCTTTTTTTTTTAATGCTACAAACGGTAACATTTTTTAAATTGATTGTGTATTTAAAATCGGTTGGATTTTAGACCGATTATGGTTTTTTTTTTTGCTCGACCAATATTCTACTTGGGTACCACACTCGCCACGACCGACTTCAAAGTCGGTCGACATACACGACCGACCAATATTTTCAATTCCACTGTAAGAAGCCTTATGTTATCTTTTTTTTTGAACATTCAAATTTCTTATATAAGAAAAAAAAGGGGGCTAGCGAGAAGCTAGATACAAGAGAAAAAAACAAATAGTCATAATGGAATTACAGCAGAAACAAAACAAATTAAAAATTAAAGCGGCTCAACGTGACCACCGATGCCAAGCTTAGGGATCCGTTGATATCCATTGGAAGGTGGCGTTTGAGTTCTCTAGCTGCGTGTCGAGAGATGGAGGCTTGTTGGAGAAGGTGAGGTCATTCTAATCTTCCAAATAATCCAAAAGATGGCGAGGATGATGAGGTTGATTAATTTCCTTTCTCGGTGGTAAATTGTGGGTCTTTATGTAAGTCGAGCAGCTCTACAAGATTTGAGGGTTTTCCAATGGATAGTTTGCACCATGTGAGAATGAAGCACCATAAGGAATCCGCGAATGAACGGTGTAAGAACAGTGAAGTGCGATTCCTCATGGTTATTGCAGAGGAGCATGTGGAAGAGGCAATAGGGATGTTGCGTTGAAGTAGGCAATCCTTTGTTGAAAGCCGGTTTAGTCAGACGCCAGCCATGATGTTCGCTTTGAGGGTGCTATGCGATTCGAGGGAAGACCAGTTATGTGGCCCAAGGTTGAGTTGGAGCATAGTTCGCATTGATTTAACTAGTAAAACTACACGAGGGGTCGTGTTTCGTGACCAAGTATCTTACAATTTGTAAGATTAATCCTTGAAACTGGGAAAGCATATCTTGGAGTTGGTGTAGTTCGATTGGGGAGGATGGAGGCCTTGCCCATGACCATTCCCATTGAGAGAAACGCCCTTCACCGGTACACCTTTCTCTTACACAGCAGCCTTTGTACTTTTCTAGTTTGAACAAATCCGGGTAGGTTCGAAAGAGTGGTTCATCACCAATCCATTTGTCCATCCAAAAGCGAATTGAGTTTCCATTTCCAACAACACCTGCAATTAAATTCTCCAAGCGAAGATCAAAAGGATCAAGGTGGGAGTTTAGCTTGGCAATTGCTTTCCAAACCCCACCTAGATCAGATTTGAGAGGGATAATAGAGCAATTCTTTTTTGAAAGATGAATTGCCGAGATGACACGGCTCCATAAACAGTTTGGGGCAATGCGATAACGCCACCACCATTTGGAAAGTAGAAAGGTTTTTTCATGAAGACCACCCAACCCTAACCCTCCCGACTCGATAGGGGCTGTGACATTTTTCCATGCAACCCATGGGATTTTTTTATGCGAAATCGAGCCACCCCAAAAAAAGGACATACGAATTGACTCTAATTTTGATAAAACACATACCGGGGCCTTATACAATGGAAGTAGTAGTGGGAGACCGCACACGCAGGCGTATAATCGTGATACGACCACCAGTGATAGGGTGGATGCCTTCCATTGTGAGTCGATTCTCAAAATTTGAATCACGGGGACCAATTTTTTCGAGTTCATGTTGGCCCCACGATCAGTCCGTGTAGGTCATGGGAAGTTGCCCATTGTTGCGCTTAAGTGTTACGGTGGAAAAGCAATAGTGTCGGGATCAAGGTTTAAGCCAAAGTTGGATTGTGTAGATTGACTTTAAGGCAAGAGGCAATGTAAAAGCCCTCGAATTCGGATATATTTGAGATGTAGGTAACGACCATGACCCAATAACAATTGCATCATCTGCGTATAGGAAATGGGAGATAGATGGGCGTGATTGGGGAGTTGGATTCAATGATTAGGCCCGTGTTCGCTCGTTGGATCACATTAGAAGGCTTCCATGGCGATAATAAATAGAAACGGGAGAGGGGTCACCTTGGGAATGCCACGTTCACGTTAAATTCGGTGTGGGACATCCATTGACTAAAACGCGATCGTGTTGAGAGTAGGAATCCTTTGATCCATAAGATCCATTTGCCTGGGAATTTCATTTGCTTCATAATGGACAGGAGAAAATCCCAACTAACAGTGTCGAAAGCCTTCTCAAAATCAAGTTTTAGGCAAAAAGCCTCACGTTTGCATTTTTTGAGCCAAGTGATGATTTCATTAAGCATCAAGGAACCTTATGTTATCTGAGTACCACTTGTTCCAAGGTAAAAAGAAATTTATTTATTATGTAACAAGAGCTACTCAGCTAACTTACACGAATTCTTTGCTTTTTAACTTTTTATAAGATTAAGTTAATCTAAACAGCGATTAATCAAGTTATTCACTTATTTGGAAAAAATTTGTGGTTAATCACGTTTTTTAACAATGTTAAACAAATTCTATGTTTAACCATGCTAAAAATGTTTAGGAAAAAATATAATTAATAAAATCTTTCTGAAAAAACTCATTATCTTATTGTCATATCATGTCGTTTCGTTTTATTCGGTTATTTTCCGTCCGTTTTATTCGCTTTGGCGTGGAAAATACAACAGTTTTATCCGTTTTTATCTGCTTTTATCCGGACGATTAAAATGAAAGCGGATAAAATGGACGATTTCTGAAAACGGATAAAAACGGATGAAAATAACCGAATAAAATGAAAGCGGTTATGTATCATGACAATAATTGTAGTAGATAGAGCATAATGAGTTTTTTTGTAAAATACGTTATGAATTTATAGTTTTTTTCCAAATGTTTATCATTTGTTGTATTAAACGAGTAACATAGGTCCACACGTTGTTGCGGTAATTTTTCCATACACACGTTTGATATAACTTGTAACTTTGTGTGTTAATACGTGATATTGTTATTTGAAGTCGTAACAAACATAAAAAGTAGAGATTATATGATAATGAAAATGCGAATGCAATAATAGTTTATACATTCTACTTGTACATATAACATTTACATAGTACAAAACTTCATAATAAGATAAGAGTGGCGATATTGTAAATGAAGATAATATAAACTCCTAAAGTGTTTATCGAAAATAAAGTTGCTACTGTTCTTGTTGGTCAATTAACTATATAAGTCACTGGTGATTTGGGTCGACCCTGTCACATCAGTTTTTTTTCTCTGACGATCTGACAACGACCTAATTGTCACAGTGGTGACCTAGTTATTTTTTTTTTTATTTTTTTTTTATTTTTTTAAATTTAAACATTTTAAACAACTAATTTAAAATTCATTAAACATAAAAACATTATGATACTAAATAAAAATATTAATATATTAAAAATAAAAACGATACGAAATACATAAATCATAAATCATAAATCTTAATCGAACGCTCCCCATGCAGAATCATACGAAGGAGGCCGAGATATAATAAAGAATTCTCGATGCGAAATAAACGTTCCATCGTCTAGCGAGATTGCCCAACAAATCTAGCAGACGAACTTGATGCACCTACACCATCGGTTTTGTTCTCCGATAGCTCAACCGATTTTGGTGCCGATATTGTTCAGTGTTGTTGAACACACCGCATAACGTGTCGTGAATGTGCCGTCTTTCATGGGCTTCATCCATCAAAATTTCTCGATCGCGACTTTTCGTTCGGCGTAATGTCGTTGCAAATCGTGTAGTTTTCTCTCATACATTGCTTCTCGATACTTTCCTCGCTCAAGCAGTTGATAACGTCTATAATAGCGTTTTTTCGAGCCTCATCGTCTTCTTTGCATTGTTTTTTAACGTACATTTGCATATCTTTAACGGGGACGGCAAGCCATAATAATCTTGTGTTGAGAAGTAGTTTGAGGTTGAATTGTGTTTGAAATTGTGTGTTTAGAAGTGTGTTTGAGTTAGTATTTATAGGATGTAAAAGTAGTAAATTTTTTTAAAAAATAAATTTTTTTGTTTAAATATGAAACGGTAACAAAAAGGGAATGTGTTTGGATTTTTGTGTGCATAGAATTCGGTCGTGACCACGAACTAGTTTGTCCAAATGAAGTACCCCAACCGATGCTCACCTTAATGCCACAATGAGCACAACCTAGCAAAGGGTCGGTCGACCCACCTTGCCCAACCGACCATTGTGGTCAGCCTAACATTTACCAACTTTGAATTCATTGTTCATTTACAGTCATTTTGGTTAGTAAATGTACTATCCCTTTTAACTTTACTAAAGGTATAAATTGTCTATTATGCTCACTAAACTTTATATTTTCCCCCCTTCTAAGTTTAACTTTATAACAAACTAATTACTAAACCAATTAAACTCTATGTTCAAAAGTAAACTCACGTTTGCGTAAAAGTTTCGTATCGAAGTTTCCTACATTCGTTACATAACAAAAAGCATGCAAAAATAGGTGTTTTGTTATGCATACTTCCTCTTACCCATTTTTGCCCTCTTTTCTCACTTTTTACTCACTTTACAGTCTTTTATCAGTTTATATATATTTTTGTTATCAATTCTTGTTCTTCATTTCTTGTCAAATTTTATATTTTTTGTTTCGTAGTTTATAATAAAAATCAAAATTAAAAAAAAAATAGAGGATATCACTTTAGGGGGTATAGATATCCTATATAACATTTACCAACTTTGAATTTATTGTTCATAGACATTAATTATTGACTGATAAATGTCAAACTACCTCCTTTAACTTACTAAAGTTACAAATTATCCCAAAAGATTTTTAATCAGAAATAATTCGGTTCAGATGTCGGATACCTATTAAGAAGTTTTCACAACTCAATTATAGATAATGGAATCATCCAAGATTTGACATTCTCGAACTGTGTCTGTAACTCACTAGAGTCCCCAAAAACAAAAAGAAAATGTGTACAAACGAGATATGCAACAACAAGAAGAAAAATAATTTCATAGAGGAACTCCCTGAACATTTGAGAGATGTGTCAATATCAATGGTGACTATTTCTTCAGACAGAAGAAGATCATGAAAACACTTACTCGAAATCTCACTTATCAGATTCCATTGTGGAAGCTCACTAAACTTTATATTTTGCCCCCTTTAAGTTTAACAATATAACAAACTAACTACTAAACCCATTATACTCTATATTTTTACTCGTATTTCAAAAAATAAACTCAATTTTGCGTAAAAATTTTATATCGAAGTTTCTCGCAACAACGTGCGGGCTACAATACCCTCGTTATATAACAAAAAAACATACAAAACTAGGTGTTGTTGTTATGCATACTTCCCGTGACCCACTTTTTACCCCTCTTTGCCCACCTTTTACTCTGTTAAGAGTTTTTATCAGTTTTTTAATGAATTTTTTGTTTTTTTATCAGTTTTTATTTTGTATTTCTCTTCACACTTTATATTTTTTGTTTATACTTTCTATTCGTAATTTTATAATAATAAAAAAATTAAAAAAAATATTAAAATAAAAGAATTAGAAGGTATTAAAATCACTTAGGAGTTAATATCCTAACCCTAAAAAAAACGCAAGCCATATCTATCTATTAATACTTCAATCTATTAATATTGGTTTTTGCTCAAGCCATCATTTCTAATTTTTGCCTTTGTGTAAGTATTCAGTTGGTTGCTTAAATTAGACAATATAATTTTTTGATGTCTAGTATTGTATATTTAAAGAGATTTGATACTCGCACTATGTTAATTGATTAATACACCATTTTGTATAAGCTACATAACACTTTGACAACACGATCGTAAAAGTCTTTGAGTGCATAAAAAAAAAGTGGTGTATATATCCATTAAAAAATTTTGAAGGCCCAATTTTACAGTAAATAAGATTTGATACTCGCACTATCTTAATTGATTAATACACCATTTTGTATAAGCTACATAACACACCGTACAACATCCTGATGCATAAAAAGTGGTGAGTGCATAAAAAAAAAAAAGTGGTGTATATATCCATTAAAAAAATTTGAAGGCCCAATCTATCTATCTATTAAAGAGGTTTGGTGATGTCGTGTTAAAGAATTTGATTGGTTAATTGAAACAAAATCTTGATTGGATGACTTTATTGGATAATTAAAAAAAAATGCTGATGTCATGTGTATTTATATTTATTTTTAAACTTTTAAATTGAGTGTATACTGGTAGATACTTATACGTATTTTAAATCATGCCGTTTGCTCTTGTGGAACTTGGGAATGGGAGCCACCAACAGCCATCCAATGCATGAAGGCATTGATCAGTGGATAATCTATACTATCTATTAAAAGAGGGTTTGAGCTGATGTCATGTTAAAGAATTTGATTGGTTAATTGAAACAAAATACTTCAATTGGATGACTTTATTGGATAATTAAAAAAAATGCTGATGTCATGTGTATTTATATTTATTTTTAAACTTTTAAATTGAGTGTATACTGGTAGATACTTATACGTATTTTAAATCATGCCATTTGCTCTTGTGGAACTTGGGAATGGGAGCCACCAACAGCCATCCAATGCATGAAGGCATTGATCAGTGGATAATGAAATTTAAAATTCAGCCTCCTCCTTCACTCATCATTTACCAACTACTTTTCCATCTAAATTTCTTTTATTTTCTCTTTTATCACAACTCCTTTTTTAACCGAATGAGATTCTTAATCAAAGAAATTTGATGTTTATATAGATTATAAGGTACTTGATTTTTCCAACATTGATATGTGGTCATTGGGTTGGGCTTCGATAGCTAATTTCTACATTTGTGCTTATTACACGGTAAGAGTTATCCGACGTGTTTATATGTCACAACTTTTTGGTAATGAGATTTGGTTGTGATGAATGTTACTATATTTCTTTGTTGTACACCAACTATGTTATGAAATGTCTAAATGAGTTGTTTCAATATTTTTTAGCGCTTAATTTTTTTTACCTTATGATTTCTTTCAGACTTGTGACAAAACGCTACATACATGCATTGACCGATAGCGGGAGAAGCTAAAGCAACAATAGTCATAGACTCATAGCTAGCACAATACTTCTACTAAGTGATCTTATAATAAGCGGTCTTCCAAGAAACAAAGAAAACGCAACGATCTTGCTTTCTTTATGAAAGAGAGATAATGATAAGGTATAAGTAGGCTCTGTGCAGTGATCCTGTTAATGAAACCGGCAAAGAACGGGTTTGATAGAGCTAAGCGAAAGGCGAAGTCTTTACTCGAGAGTCGAGCATCTTCAAAGGTTTCTTTATAATAAGCGGTCTTCCCATCATATGTTCGTCTCAATGTTCCTGTCTTTTGACCTTGAAATTGTGTTTTATTAATATCATTTTTAAAGCTGAATCTTCAACATAGATGTTTAAGAGGGTGTTTAAATGAGTGTACTTGCGTTAGACCTCTTACAACCCAAATTTTTTGGGTCTCTTAGATTAATAGTAACATAACAAAGAAATGGTATCATTTTCAAACTTCCTTATGCAATCTTTCTTCAAAGTTGTCGTAATGTTTGGTTGAACACTTGAACCTTCTGGTGTTTTATATTCTTATTTCATGTTATAAGATCCATAAAAATATGTTCTAAAATGATAGTCATGTCATTTATGTATGTTTATCCAGTTTGACCCATGCCATTTTTATACACGTTTCTATATTTGTACCATTTAACCAAATGAACCATTTATTTTTTTGTACTTGACCCGTTTAATGTAAACTCTTTTTATATAAGCCATTTGACTCTTTCAATATTTCACGAGCATTTTAGAGGATGTGATGTATCATGGTTGAAGTCGTATTGTCAAGTGGATTAAGATATTTAGTTAAGGTGGAGATCACCATTCGAGTGTTTTAAAATATTTAGTTTAAGAATTTCAAGTGGGTGAAAAGAAGATCAAAAAAGTAGAAGATTGAAGTGGACGAGTGGAAATCCAGACCACATTGTTGTGCCGCGGCTCCTAATGGTGCTGGGATTACATATTTCTTTCATTATCTGGCTTACATATGTTTTCAACAAATTTTGTTATAGTTGGTTGCAGAATTTAATTAACTGTGACTAATTTTTTATTTGTGAGATTTTATTTGAACTCGAATGAACGTATAAAATGTGTAATGTTATCGTATTTGTTTACTCGAACTTTTATATCATACTTTGTAATTTAACTTATTCCATTTCATGGTGACATGAGCTATAATAGTTTTTGGCTTTTGTCTATGTCAAGACTTTGGTAAAATAAAATAACTTTTACGGCCCGTGTATTACACGGGTTTTTAACTAGTTTTACAGTAAATAAAACACGAGTCACGAGGTCACTCTCTTCAATTTTTAACTGGGCCTCTTTTTATATGGGAAATTAAAACGTTTTCAAAGCGGGTTATTCATGCCAAGCAGGCCAGCACTAAGATTCATTCATTCATGTGTGAGGTGCGCCGTATTTCAAATTCATTTCCCCTACCTATATTCAATTTGTATATTTAGATGACAATGAAATATGGTGATTGTGATTACGGCTTCACGTTCTATATCCTTTTATGATTTTCATTGTCATTACAGCGCCGAATTATATACTTCATGGACTGCTAGGGTTGTTATTAAAAATGTTTGAGAAAGTTGAGCATATTTAGAATGTCCTTAGTAAATTTTGAAACAAGTTATGGAAGGCAATGTGGTTGTCTTGTTGTGATTTTGTTACTCAGATTATGGTGTGTGCAAGTATATTAGCTGTTGATTGCGTGGAAGATGCGTTTTGAGGAACGCTAAGAATAACTCAATATATTCACGTTGATGGATCCACATTATTTTTTCTACTAGTTTGTTGATGAAATGCTTAAGTGAAATGTTAAAACAAAATGTTTTAAAAGTTGTGAAATAGCTTTACTCTTCGATGCTACTTAAAGCTACTTTCTAAAATGGTTTACTAATTTGCATTAGAAGGATAATGCTGATGTTGCAACAGGTATTAAATTAGTAACAACGCAACTCAAAAATTGTTTGAGTGTATGTTTGAATGGGTGTAGTAATATCGGGTAAAAAATTTCTAACAGCATATGGGAAGTACTTTCCGTGTTGTTAATGCATCTGCACCTTATTAGTCGTCATCTCTTTACTAAAAGAAAATGGGAAGGGCTTCACTTAATATAAACTTGATATAACTAAATGTCTGAATGTGAGAAACTTGGTATATCTGAATGGGAAAGGTGAAGCAACATATATTTAGGCGTTACACAGGTGTTAAACTATTCGTTGGTAAAGAAAGACGTTATCTCAGTGATTAAAGCGATTAGGACCATACCGTAGTAATATGCCACCTGGTATGATTCTGTAGCTCGCTAAACAATAACAAAAGCCGATTTAACATCACAAAAGCCATTTTAACATCACCTAGCATAAAAAACTCATGATATATTTGCAACACCACAAAACCATTTTGAAGAAAATAAACACAATTAATATATACTCATCAAACAAAATGTAACATACAGTCATACATAGCTCTGACATTACATAAGCAGGTTACAAAAGGGATAACATCCATACACAAGTAAAACCCGTAGATGATTATCTACTACATGTTTTAACAATATCTATTATAACTAGCTAAACCAAAAAAATCATAGATTTTGACAGTTTTAATCCAACAAGGTATGCAAGAGCTTTTTATATCAGTGTGTATGACTATAAGTTGTGACTACAAAGGATTATGACGGTAAGCTAGTCCACTTGCAATACCAATGACTATCTAGAGTCATTAGATTCTCACGTGAGACAAGTGCAACACAAGCTTTTGGAAGCACAAGTCTCATGTGAACTAATGACTCAAGATATGCATTGATGTTGCAAGTGGGCTAGACTACTTTCATAATCCTTTGTTGCCAATGACGAAAAGTCATACACCGTGACATCAAGAGCCCCTTTACGTACCATACTAGAATTAAAAACTAAAATACATACTCATAAAGATGATATTACAACTATCTCAAACTAAAGCTACAAAAAATAAACTTTTTATTCCAAAAATTTGATAATGTCATCACAATGGGCGATATCACCACCCAAGTCCTCATTTGGATACCCTCCAATGCAATCTTTGAAGCATAATCACATAGCCATATAGCAATAATCAGACAAAGCAACTGCAAACAAAAAAACACCAATATTAGAAGACAAATTAAGATACCCGTTAATGTTAATAATAAGATTAATCTATCTTTCAAGCAAAAGACAACCTACAAACTTTCAAGTAGGTGCATAATGTTAGCAGAACTATAGTTTAACCAGCATACAACAGCTATCTAAACTACTTCACATAAAGTACATGTTTTAAAAAGGTAACAAACAGTTCATCACTTTTATAGCTTTTGACCTCAGTATCACGATCTCAAAACATTTATCTAAGAAAGAAAGTTCATAAAAGATCTAGCAAATTAAAACTTAATTTTTTCTGCCAAAACCAACATCAACTATATCATACTCATGATTTGTTTTATAATGCTATTAAAAAATATTTGGATTTACATAGAGGTGGAAGGCAAGCGGGCAAACAAGCTGCGCCGCTAGCCCTTTTGAATAGCAAAACTATTTCTTTTGAAAATTACATATGTGGATCTAATGAAAAATACTAGACATAAAAAACAGCATAATAGTAAAAAGACTGACGGGTACCTATGCTTGCAAAAGTGACATCTAGCATGAGATATTGGATTAATGAGAAACTTCAAAGGCGGCCATTTCTTTGATGGTGAGACCATCAAAAGAAACACGGCGACTGTTAAAAGGGTTAGGGTTTGTTGTTTTATAATGGTCTCTAGCTTTTTATTTAGTCCATGCTTGCTTTTCAGTTTGGTCCTTATTTTTTGTGGTGTTTGTTCCTGGCGTACTTTAAGTTTGGTCCTTTATCTCATAACAATCCTAAGTACTTTGGACTTTTGGTTCTAAATCTTGTTATATACAGTTTTGATGTTTATATGGATTTTATGGAAGAGTGTTTTGGTAAAATATATTAGGTAGTATTGTAAATAAGAATTGAAGAAATCAAAATATTCTTTAATTGTTCATAACGTAAAAACTTATAGGGTATATATAAGATAAATATTTGGGTAAAATCCTAATAGCTAATTGGGTCATGAGACTCTTATGGGTTATATGAACATACACTAATTATTATTCATAACACTCCCTCTTGGATGTCCATATTATAATACGCAGTGAATTGTTGCCTCATTAAAACCTTGTCAGGAAAACTCATGGGACAAAACCACGACTAAGGGAAAAAGAGTGCAAGACGATTATCTCCTCTCGATGACTATATCACTTGAGCTTTTTGGTCGACGCATCCCAATGTGGTGACTTAGTTTCTAAATGTTGAGGTAGAAAGTGCCTTGGTAAATAGATCTGCCAAATTGCCGCTTGAACGAACTTGTTGAACAATAATATCACCATTTTTCTGTAAGTCATGAGTGAAGAATAATTTTGGTAAAATATGTTTCGTCCTATTGCCCTTGATATAACTTCTTTAAGAGCAGTTGCAACGATCAACGCCGGGTCGATCAACGCCGGACCCGGTGTTACCCACTCCACCTTCGGCGTTAATCGAGCGTTAACGTGCTCAAGTTAACACAAAGAATAAAGCGTTAATGCATAAAATATATATATATATATATATATATATATATATATATATATATATATATATATATATATATATATATATATATATATATATATATATATATATATATATATATATATATATATTACCCCGGGTTTAAAAAATCATTTTACCCCCTACAAACGGCTAGTTTAAACATTTTTACCACTATAGATACCCAACTAAAACACCAATTTTTTCATAATTCCATAATTCAAATTCACAATTTATATACTTCCTCTCACACTTCCATAATTCAAATTCAAGTTCGTTCACAATGGATCGAATCAATTTGATGAATTTCCTCAACAATGGTCGGGCGTTGATGACTTAAACTAACTCAATTTATGGCGGCGTCACAGACAGTATCGAATAGCAGTTGCAACAAGAAGAAGCATCTCAACCTCGTACTCGTGCTCGTACCCATATATATCGTGAGAAAGTGCCCGAAAGGATATTGAACGTGCTTTTGGTGTGCTTCAAGGACGTTGGGGTATACTAGAACAACCGACACGTCAAATGGAAATTGTCACTATACGTAGAATCATGTATTCTTGCATTATTTTGCATAACATGATTATAAAAGATCAAAAATTTGCATTACGTGACTATAACAAAGTGTGGGTGGATCCGTCAGTACGTTTGAGGCAACGAAGATGGGTCAAAAGATGTGATACTCACCGTCGTAAGGCAAAAGAAATACACGACCGACAAACGCATACCCAACTCCAACAGGACCTTCTGGAGCATGTTTGGCAGAAGAATCTTGAACGAAAACAACAACAACAACAAGAGAGCGACGATGATGAATAAGTATTTGCTATGGTTTGTTATTTTTTTTTCGTTGTAATTTTTTTTTAGTTATTTTATATTTGGTATTGTAATATGTTTAAGTTAAGGTTATGCTTTTTAATAAATGAAGTGTTTGTTTTAGTTTAGGGTTTGAATTTGAAAATATCAAATGTTAAACCTTAACTTGGGATGTTATGATTGTGGGTGTTTTGTGTTAAAGGTGATGTGGCAGATGTTAAAGAATAACTCATGTTATGAATGCTAGTGCTCTAAGTTGAGTAATACATGATGCATTATCTTCATGCAAAATTGTTGGTATCTCCTTCTCTGAAGAATTACCACATGATCTACGTATGTGTTATATCACACTTCTTAGCCAAACACATACTCTACTTGCTTCATGTATCGCTAGAATTTCTGTATGGTTGGATGAAGTCGTTGAGATCGTCTGCTTAACTAAACACCATGAAATTGCGGTTCCTCAACTTGTAAATACATATCCAGTTTGTGATCGACCATTGTAAGGGTCATACATTCTGGAAGATATGTAATCTCCTAATATAACTCAAATACCTCTAATCAATATCATATAAGATATAGACATCCATATTATAATTATAACACTCCCCCTTGGATGTCTATTTCAGGATTATGCCTCGTTAAAACCTTACTAGACAAAAGCTAGTAGGACAAAAATCTAGTGAAGGAAAAAAAATACATAATTCCTTTATACGCTCGGGGATGTTGCCTCATTAAAAACCTTTCCGGAAAACCCTATGGGGACAAAACCATGGTCAAGGAAAAAAGAGTGCAACACGTATCTTCTCTCCCACTGATGATCACATCACTTAGATCGCTTAGTTGGTGCAATCCAATATAATAAACCAACTTCTTTAATGTCAATATAGTAAGTGTCTTGATAGAATATATGTTTGATTCTCATATAAATAAGTGTTCTCCACTTAACCTTTACATATCAAGAAGGATTAAACATATGTCATACTTATCATTATACGAGTACATCCTCGTACTTCACATGTTATATAGTATCAACGAATGCAAAATAAATGATACATTATATCATTTATGACCACTAGTGAGAACAATCAATGTTTTATATACATTTAACTATGACACTTATAAATCGATATTGTGATCATCATCTTTATAAGTAAAGGGGTCTTTCTTCATCAATTGACCTCATAAACATGAGGGTCATTTATCCATATAAAGATATATAGCATCTTTATTTATTATGCACAATGATTTCATCTTTAAGATGTTTAAGTCATATGACACGACAAAACTTTGTATTGCATTTTAAGGTATTCAACCGTCTTGAAAATCTCCTCATTAGTTCCATTCACATTTACCTCATCAAACCTTATGTAACTTATACCATATTCAAATACAAATCTCTTTAAAACTAACATGGGTAAATTTTGTTATTTCACTTGCTCATTTTAAACCAATACCATATTGCTTTTCACTTATATATTGATTTATTCAACTTGATCAAGTGTTATTCTCGAAAACTTTCTTATATGCTTTCAGCATTTTATATCACGAGACATGTTTCATGCATTTTATATCCCTCACGGAACCTCAACTTCAAATGAGCTCTATTCATTCTCTTTTAGACGTATATCAATTATTTATCACATTGCCATACTTATACAATATTAAAATACATTATTGGATCCACCACATGTCACAATTTAATTTCGTTATCTCATAACAACAGATGCATATCCAATAAGTGTTACACATTTATGTATATTGACTTTAAGTCCCAATTACATGTCTCATCACACGAGACTTCAATCATTCATTATTTACTTGCGTCATTAAATTTGACCATTCATTAATCCAAGATCCTCACATTCATTTTAGTGCTATATTATTTACTTGCATAATCATTCATATGTAATAGTACTATCGACGTCGATTTATTTCTTTTCGATTCTATACTTTACTAGACATTATATTCTATCATTTGTTGAGATCTCAAAGTTTTCACGCACTGTGGTTTTCAATAACCTTCATGTCTAGTTTCTCTTTAAAAGACTATTATGGGGTCTTTATTAACTCGATTCGACCATCTTGATTTTATTGCTCCATTTTATCTCTTTATTCGAGGACTTTTATTTGGAACCGATTAGTCTATCACGTTGCAGACGTGCCATAAACTTACTATCAATCACTGGTTTTAATGTTGGGACACACATTTTAAATGGAGCATTACAGCGTATGTATGATCTAGTCACTTTATTTAGGTCACAAAACTTATCTGGCAACTACTAGATCTGGAATGTAAATTATCCCATTGAACTTTAAGTTCATTTTCATTAGTGTGAGGATCAACATTTTTATATCATAATTTATTCTATATTTCTCGCTGCTCATTCCCTCCCCCTGAATGAATTATCAGTTTCAATATCTCATTTCGCATAATTACAAAATATCACATGAGAAATATGGTTTGTGAAAAAAACCATTCTACTGGGGAGGATTCAAAATGGAAATATGTGAATTCATATGTTATAACATGCCCCATAAACTAAATGTCTTGTTCTCATAATATTATTAGCTTTGCAATCAACTGGATACGTTTTATACACGTTTCAACAAAAGCATTTCGTGTATGAACATGGGCTACTTTTATGTTCAACACTTATTCCAATAATCGCCCAATACTTGGAAGTACTCACCATCATTTTCAATAATTTAATTTGGAAAATCGTGCTCGCATTTTAGAAGTAGAGCCATTTAATTATACCAACTTTAAGTTGCGTATTTGATGATCATTTTGACAATGCATCGCTTTTAAAACTCAAAATATCCACATGGCGGATGTATAGGCCTACATACATCCTCTTTCTATTCTTTCCAAAAATTTATAAGCTAAAGTATCTACTTTACTATTGTGGTGATATATGAACAATTAACTTCCTCTAAGAACAATCAAATATGTATTTGAAGAAACTTGTGGTTTTCTCTATATAGTTCGCATCATCACTGACCCGGGATGGTCCAACCGGTCATGCCAATCAATACAACAATCTTGGCTCATAAGTTTATACTTTATGATCACATGTGCTTTAATTGCACCTTTTTATATATAAATAGAATAATATGGAAAGCCGTTAAGATGTCATTAATCAATTAATATGCAATCAAATAAAATCACATGATAAATAATTCACAAATATAAAGAAAACTCAATGACATAATCTGAAGTCAATAAAACTCCTTATACACCGACAACCTTAACAACAATATTGCAAAATTCACAATAATTATGGTCATCACATCTTTTCCCTACTCCAAGAGGGATAATTAATAAACTCTGACATTTAGAGAAAATGGTTCTCTTATTTATAATGAATATGTATATTTTCGATGCCAACTTTATCTCTAACGCACTATCATTTTTATCGTTTGCCTTATCATGACACTTACGTTGATCATCATATTATCGTATACACTTTAAAGAGTTGAGCATATTCAAAAAATATGGTTTAATAGTAATCTATTAGAGCTCGTTGTTTTACATAGTTTTAAAGAATTAAGCATCAATTGTTAACCTCATTACTCATACATGACTTTATCTTCATATAATATAAACACTTATTAAAAAAATGATAGACAATTAGTGCATCTATTCATGATAATATCTAGGGAGTATCATATGGTGTCACATATTAATCCCTTAACTAATCCAAAGTAGATAACTTTCTTTTTATTATGCATGGAAGCTTGATATTATTCAACCAATTAACTTGCAAAAATTGTAGATCAAAAGAGTAAGTCATGTCTAGCCTTTTTACCAAGCACATATCACATTCGTCGGTATTAATCACATACATATAGATCACATAGACATTTTACCTTCCGTGAATTTCATAATATTTTATGTTAAGCAACAAGCACATGAAATTATCACATTAAAAATATATGGTGTTACAAGTTATGTCATATAAATCAGTTGTCTAATTTTTAACATAAAAACTCAAATTGAGGGATTGCTACTTCCAATATTGCATATCATAGTTTATGATTTTCAGCAACACTGATTTCTAGTTTAGATTAATTTAATTATGCTATAAATATAATAGTTCGCAATATTCCAAGCCGTACAAATTTATTCCAATATAAAGAGTTCCAACTTCATGCATTACACTTTAATAAGCATACAAAATGTTAATTCATTAAACCACATTGCATCATAAGCAAATATTTAATATAACAACTTGCATTCAAAACAAAACAAAAGTTATTAAAAGTTTAATCATCATAACGCATGAGAACGTTGTGGTCTAAACTTTATGTTACGGATTTAGATTGTATACCAACTTTTCATAAACGATGATTTACAAAGTTTTATAGATATGATAAAACCTGTTATAATTATAGATTATCAAACAAAACCTAGATAGATTGCTATCAAATTCTCAACAAATTCTTTAGGTATGCAATATTAAAGTAAGTCCTCCTTAATTGTTTAAGTATCTTTAGATTCAAGAATCCAATTATTTAATTTGAATGGTGGTAATATATCAAATGTGATTAACATACATGACTACACGAGTAGTAAATTTAAAGTAACTTATTGCATCAAGAAGATAAATCAGTCATGGTATTATTAGAATTATAAAGCGAGAAAAACTTATCTACTGATCTAGGATGTGAAATAAACTAAGCAATAAACAAATCAAAACATATGATGTAATATGTTATTTAATTTAGTGTGGCTACTAATGCATAAAGAAGCCATAGAAGCAAATTGGATATATTAGTGTACATGCATAAAGAAACAATAAAGAATCAAAACACTAAAATATGTGTCATATTCACAGCTCATAGAATCTAAAAAAAAAACGTACTAGAAGACTTTAATTATATGATCTCACTGTGGTAACTATGGTATCGATGTCCGTCTCTTGTTTCGATAAAATATTCATATATAATTAACTATACAGACTCTAGATGATAACATAGGTTGATGATCAGTGAAATTAATATTCAATAGGTATAGATAATAACACAGGTTGACGTACGTATAGGAATCAAAAGCAAAATGTTTTTGAGAGCATGCTAATAACGTGTTGTAAACACGAATTGATGGAATGAAAATATTGTTTAACTGATCATAGGAGCTTACAAAGGATATATATAAGATAAATGCTAGGGTAAAACCCTAATAGCTAATTGGGTCATGAGCCTCTTATAAGTTATATGAACATCCACTAATTATAGTAGAAGGGTGTGGTGAGGGATCTTTCTTGCCTCATTAGTCTAATGCTAACAACGACCGAAACTCACCCCAACCTAATACCCGACCCCTGGCACAACTGATCCCGACAACCCCCCTCCCCCACCCCCCTCCAAAAAAAACAAAACAAAATAAAACAAAAAAACAATTCGAAGTTTCGGCCTAGCCGACCATTGGCACTTCTCCCCATATTTTCCCAACTGCTGGATATTTTTAGTTAAAAAAATAAATAAAATAAAATCTTGATAATAATAATAATAAATAAATAAATATCATACTTTTTCATTTTTTTTCATGCTTCTTCTCTCCATTCTACCAACTCAAAAAATGTCCAAAAAACTCCCAAAAACAAAACACCAAATCCAGACGACAACCAAACGTTTCAATAACAAACAATCCCAATTTCATTTATACAACCATTTACCACCGATTAATTTCGGTTACCAATCAATGCATTCACAAAATCAAATGCACCCACCTTATTTGTATTCGGCTCAATTTTATAACCAACAAGCACAAAGTCAAATGTATTATCCACATATGGCATCACCACCGTTTAATCAACCTTCTCAATTTTCTATGATCCCGCATTTTAGTCTTAATGATGATCTCGAGCCGTTATGGGGCCCCGCTTCTCAACCTTGTGAACCCTTTTTGGCTCAAGCTTCGGAAGGTCCATCGCAACCCGTTCGTTCTGACTCTCCCATCAATGAGGTGTCACCCGTTAAAAGAAAGTATACAAAAAGGCTCAAATAATCCAAGAAAAATGACAAAGATTTAAATGAACCATGGAGCCCTGAGGAAAAGATAGCTTTATGTAAAGCCTAGGTAGATGAGTCCTAGAGTACCATTGAAGGAAATGCTAGGAAGGCTGATGGGTTTTGTACGCAAGTAACCGCATACAAATTCAAACTGCTCAGGGTGAAGGATCAACAATCCCAGCTGAGTCCCAACACATACCCCCATTGTTGTTCCATCCTCATCTCATATACCAACAATTTAACACACCTATAGGAGGAAAACCAGAAAGGCCATTGTGGTATCTCAGCCCAGTGTTCCTACTCAACCCAATGTAGCAGATGAGACTTCCTCTGGCAGAGTGGAAGAAGCTGGCACTATTGTCTTAGGCTTAGTAGCTGGGCAGGAAAGTGTCAACATAACTAAGACCTCAACCATGGAACATCTAATGTGCCAAGTCCTCCTAGGCTTGATACAGGTGATGGAATCCCAAGCTAACTGAAACATATTGAGACTGCGTCTATGCCTCATGATGCACCTCTCCCAGAAGGTCACACATCTGGAATTGCTGAAGGCAATATTAAACTTAATGAATTGATGGCTATCTGTACAGCTTTGACAAGCAAGGTTACTACTATGGAGCAAGACCTCAAAGACACAAAGCAACTTTATGCAAAAGTTTACAAAAAATTGGTTCTGAAGGTGAAAAAGTTACAGGAAAAGGTCAAAGCTCTTAAGGCAAAAAGGAAGGACACTAAAGCTGACTCCCCAATTTCTAATGATACAGAGTGTGGAAAACTAGAAGGGGGGTTGAATAGTTTTACCGATTAAAACTTTGTTTTAAACTATTTAGATCGACTTATGTCAATCTATTTAAACGTGTGTGTTGGATTTTGATAGACAAGCGTATAGATAAATAAAAGCTAAGAAAGGGAGTAAGAAGCACAAAACCAAAACGCGAGTATTTATAGTGGTTCGGCTACAAGGACACCTTCCTTGCCCTACTCCACTCTCCGTGTCACCTACTCGAGAGTTCGTAATCACTACACAACACCAACTCCTTGTGGCGGAAAAGCCTTCACAACATCGCTTACACTTTTTCCGGTACAAAGCTAAATACCGAGTTCTTCCACGAGGTAGAACCAAACCTATCACAACGTCGCCTTCCCTTTATCCGGTACAAGGCTAGATACCGAGTTCTGTTACAAAGGAGGAACTACTACCCAACACTACAAAAATCCTATCCCTAAGGAGACCCACTCCTTATGACAACACCAACAAGGATATCAATATCCTTTGACTCAATATAAATTTATCTTGTACATCGACACACCATATCGAATGTACACCTTAGACACCTTTCACTAATGCCTTTGACTCGACTTCTAGGAACCCTTCACTAATGCCTTTTGACTTGACTTCTGGACATCTTTCACTAATGTCTTTAGACTTCTAAGCACCCTTCACTAGTGCTTTCAATACGGACACTCGACACCTTTCACTAATGCCTTTAGTTTGACTCTTCGACACCTTTCACTAATGTCTTCGTCTTCACCCTTTAGACATCTTTCACTTATGTCTTTGACACTACACTTCTAATGAGAAAGAAGAAAACTATCAACAAGAGAACCTCAGTAGTCTTGATGATGACGAAGCATGGTAACTCATGGACTTGAGCTTGCTCGATTTCAAGAGGTGGTGATCTCACCTTTAAGAGGAACCTAGAGAATCACACAAACACAAAACTACATACAAAGATCACTTGGATCTGTGGTTAGAGAGTTTACAACTCAAAGAGAAAATGTATTTGAAAGAGGTAAGTTGCAATGAAGAAATGGCTCACTATTTATAGAGGAAAAAATGCTACTGTTCCACGGATCCCACGGATCCCTCACTGAGGATCGCCCAAGTATTCCCGGGATCCGTGGGACGCTTCTCTTGCCCATAGGTTTTGGGTCATGGTTCATGGGTTATGGTTCATGGGTCCTAGAGTTTGGACCATGGGTATCCAAGTAGATACAATGTATCTACAAGATGCAATGCATCTAGTCCATGGGTCATGGGTTAAAACCATGGGTCATGGATAATACCTATTGTTGAAAACTAAAAGGGGGAGTTGAATAGTTTTACCAATTAAAACTTCCTTTTAAACTATTTAGATCGACTTATGTCAATCTATTTGGTTGTGTGTGTTGGATGTTGATAAACAAGCATATAAAGATATGTAATGAAAAGAGAAGAGAAAGAAGCACAAAACCACAACGCGAGTATTTATAGTGGTTCGCCACAAGGACACCTTCCGCCTACTCCACCCCCGAGTCACCTACTCGAGTTTGTAATCACTACACCAATCTCCTTATGGCGGAGAAGCCTTCACAACGCCGCTTAATCTTTTTCCGTACAAAGCTAAATACCGAGTTCTTTCACACCAAGGCGAACCACTTTGACACAACGTCGCCTACCCTTTATACGGTGCTAGGCTAACCACCGAGTTCTTTCACACCTTAGGTGAACTACACCTTCACAACGTCGCCTACCCTTTATTAGGTACTAGGCTAGTACCTAGTTCCATTGCAATGGAGGAACTACTACCACACTACACCAACGACTAATCCCAAAGGAGATCTACTCCTTTACAACATCATCAAGGACATCAATATCCTTGGATCTAATGCTAGTCTATCTAGTACATCGAAATACACCATATCGAATGTACATCTAAGGCACCTTTCACTAATGCCTTTGATTAGATCTACAAGACACCTTTCACTAATGTCTTTGATTAGATCTACAAGACACCTTTCACTAATGTCTTGTGTCTTCACTTCTAAGCACCTTTCACTATTGCTTCTTGTCTTGACTTCTAAGCACCTACCACAAGTGCTTATCCTATAGACGATAGATACCCTTCACTAATATCTTCGCCTTGACACTTGAGACATCTTCACTAATGTCTTTAACACTATGCTTCTTTGAAGAAAGAAAGGGATCATCAACAAGAGGACTTCAATAGCCTTGATGATGAGGAAGCTTGGCAACTCATGGACTTGAGCTTGCTCGACTTCAAAGGTGGTGATCTTCCCTAAGAGGAACCTAAAAGATCACACAAAACAAAACTACAAACATAGATCTCTTGGATCTATGGTTAGTGAGATTTAACTCGTGGGAGAAAGTATGTTAGAGAGGGTGAGATATAATGAAGAAATGGCTCACTATTTATAGAGGAAAACTCATTGCTTCCCGGATCCCACGGATCCTTCCACTGGGATCCGCTAGCACAAAGCTAGGGATCCGTGGTCCGCTTCTCTTGCCCATGGGTATTTTGGGTTATGGGTCATGGGTCATGGGTTATGGGTTGATCCATGGTTTTCTATCTAGATACAATGTACCTTAAGGATACATTGAACTTGTGTAAGTGGTATATATAAAACCATGGGTTATGGGTCAAAACCATTTGCTAGTATTTAACCTTTTTGTATATACTTGTATTTACCCAATTTAGCATACACTTAGTTTTTACCCATTTTGGTATACTTAGTTTAAGTATATGTTTAACCCAATATGTAAACACTAGTTGTTGTACATATGTATCTAAGTCATAAAATCACTTATACTAGTTTTAGTGTTTTATGTGAAAGCGTAAGTGTGTTATAAAACTATTAGTTCAAACCATTTACGTGTTTTATTTGTTTCTTAAAATGATCTTACTTTTGTTATCGACAAAACATTAGAAAATCGTAAATATAAATAAACGCTTTTACGGCTTATTTGTATTAACAATCTCCCCTTTTGTTGATGACAAAACATAAGATTATTTTAAGGAAAAGCTAAAATTGTAAAAGTTTGAATTTGTAGTTTTTACTTTCTTCCCCTTTTGTCGAAACAAAAGTGTTTGAAAGAAAGCAACACATCGCTTTTAATATAAAAAAATAGAGAGCAAGTAACGGAAAGGATCGTCGTTACTCCCCTTGACGAGTCCACCCCTAGGTAAGGCGCCAAGAAACTAATTTAATCGGTTCATTTGCAACTAACTTATGCAAAGGATTACGTCTATGTGATGGTGTGCTCCCCAGATGATTGCAATATTTGCAACGGGAAGTTATGAAATATAAATCAAATGTTGCAAGTAATTTTAATGTATTGTTTTGACACCAAGCTCCCTAGCTTTAGGATGTCAAATACTTACGTGTTAATTGAAAACTGCAAAACAAGGGTTAGAAAACAAGTATAATTCACAATTTCCGCAAATGTGATAAAGAAAACATTCGACTTCACGGATCCCACGGTTCCTTCTAGTAGGGATCCGCCTAGGCAATACCGAGGATCCGTCTGGTGATGACTAAAAACAAGAAAGGTGATATAACAAGTAATGTTATCACACAAATGAGATATGAATACAAAGTAATCATATGCTCAACGAAATAACAAGTAGCATGTAATTCCATTTAATAAAACAAGAGTTGTGATATACATGACTCAAAAATAAGAAAATAGACAATACATAACTAGGAATTTCTTAGACCAACTAACGCTTGAAGCTTAGACACCACTATAATCCTCTAGCTCAAGTTATGTTTAGGTTTAATCTCGTCAAAACGTTTGAGGAGATGATAGAACATGAAACGTTGGTCTTCTCGTACTTCATGTATCAAACTTTCAACATGTTGACAATGATAGCAATCTTTGTCATGGCTAGGTAGTGGTGGTGGATGAAATGAAGTGGCTAGATTCAAAGGATCAATTGAAGTGGTTTGAGGAGCCTCGAATGATGGAGGATCAGCGGAGGTCCATTTAGGAATGGTTCGATCAAGAATGATGATGGTGGTAAAGATGTGTCAACTTCCATAAGGTCGGGTGGTTGACTTTGATGATTTCTTATAATCCAAATGGGATTATATGATGGAAACGGCGAAAAGGAAGTGATGAGTGTCTAAATACTCATCATTTTTGTACAATATAAACTGCAAAATCATCTGAAAACACTCAAAAATACATCAAAATGATGAAAATATCACAAATCAGTGTTTTATGTGTTTTAAATGCAAAATATCAAAATCGGATGAAAAACATATCAAATTTGCAAAATTGCGTTTAGTCCCCAAGTTTCAAAAGTTGTCAAAAACAGTCCCGAGCACATAATTTCAAAGAAAATCACCAAAGGTCCTTTTAAAATCAAAAGTTGTCAAATTAAGTCCTTTGGTGAAAAATATCAAAAGTTTTGAGAAATTACAAAATTGGTCCTTCAAGTTTCAAATTTGGCGTAAATGGCCCCGGAAATTGGAGAATGGCAAGTTTGGTCCTTGTATTTTTGAGATTGTCATTTTAGTCCTTGGAGCAACTTTTCGAATTGGTACCTAGGTCCTTGCATTTTCGTAAATTACAACAAAGGTCCTTGTGTTATTAACCTTTAACTCCCATTTGGACCCTATCAAACCCAGTGACCCTCGCTTAATCCCTTGACCCCTGTCATAATACAATTTGACCCCCCTTGATTATTAATACACCTGTGGTCAAATTCCAGTCAAACCCAAACCAACCCGCCTTCCCCTTTCCCCTCTTTCCCTCCCCCTGTCTGCCCACCATTGCAGCCACCTAGCTCACAATATCCTTCCCATGTCCCCCGCTCCTCCAACTAACATCCAAACTTCATTAAATGCTCCCCTAACCTCCTCACTCAACCTCAATTGTCAAAAGCTAGATTTGGCGCCAAAATCAATTTAAACGGTTGTGATTAATTTGAGCAATCCAATGGTACGAGGATTGGTGGGATTTCATCGTAAGAGAGAGGATGAGATTGGATATAAAGAGAGGCAAAGGGAAGCGAAAAGAGGAGTCTTCTAGTTTTTATTTTTCTTTCTTATGTCGCTTTTATGTCAAGTTATCATTTCAGTGTTAGAATTGTATTATTTTGTTAAAATGTATTAAACTCAAGTGTTCAAGTGTATTTCAATTAATCTCAAGCATCAAAATCGGGTTTGTGATCACAATTCACCATTCATGTTCATTGTTGAAAGTTTCTATGTCAAAGTCTTATTTACAAGCTTTCATTAGCTAAATTTTAAGCTCAAACAGTTCATGTGAGACTATTACACCTTTTGATAAGCTCACATTTAAGGTTTTAGCAAATTTGAATCTTAGTCAACAAAAGTCAAACAAGTGCAAAAAAATGATGCGACTTGGTAAATGGTTGGTGCGAGGCATGGAATTGGGTTGAATAGTAGCTAGTTGGATTGGATTATATAGGTTAGTGGTTCATGGTTCACAGTTTGCAAGCTATAGCAGCTTTGGACTTTTGTAAGTCATTTTCAAGTTTTTATGCATACTCAGTATTTGTAGTTTAAACTAGTTAAAATCTGTTCCAATAGTTGTATTTAAGTTGCAGTAGCTTAGTTTGATCATTGTTGTCAGTGGGATCATTGTTTAAACCTGTTTTGTTTGCATATCAGTGTACTTAAGGGGTGTTTGGTTTATGGTTTAACCTGCCCTTAAGGCTTGCTCAGTGGGTTATTATTATTAGTATTTGTTTCTTAAGTATATTGGAACTCATTCTAGTCTAGGTTTGGGTCTGCAAGACCACAGAAGTCAAAAATTATCAAAACTGTCTCCACTGCTCACTGTTGTGAGTTTTGGGTTTGCAAAACTCTTGTTTTGTGTTTGGAATTGTTTAACATAGGTTGCTTTAATCTCATTTCAATCATTAACATCAATATCAGTCTAGAAATCAAGTTCAAAGTTCATGAAAGTCAAACTTTCAGTTTTACTTCAAAAGTCAAATATGGGAAATCTGTTTTGAGCCAAAATGGAAAGATTTTTCTTGATTCAATTTAAGCCTAAATTAATGAAATTTGTTGATTTGAAAACTTCACCGGTCTACTTTCTTTTGTCATTTTACTGATTTTTGGAAATTTTCTTTAAGCTCTTAACAAGCTTGTGAACTTGGGCCTAGTTGCCCTGCTCCAAACTCAGTTAATACTGAGCTTTTTCTCAGGTTTTGTGCAACTTGCACAGGGCTCATAAGAGCTCACCTAGGTCTGAAAATTGGCTTAAATACTCTCAACCAGGTCCTCTTCATGTCCCAACTTTTATTTCTCAGTTTCAGCTTATTTTGGAGCTTATGCATAAGCTCAAAGTAGCCCCTCAGTCACTGTTTTAGCTTATTAGATCAATACATCAAATCTTAGCAATCTGTCAATCCAGTAGGTTTAGCTTGTTGTAACTTGTTTCATTTTAGTTATTTTAGCTTATTATAGCTTCTTTATCAGTTTGGTAACCTTTGGATTTCATTTGCTTATCAAAGTGCTTATTTCAATAAGCCCTTGGTCTTCAGTTGCATATTCATCCACATAGGCACTTGTTTTTCCAATTTTCCTAGATTCTTAATATAATTTTAGAGTTTTCCGAAATTTTCAGATTTTTCCTAATTGTTTTGCTATTTTCTTGATTTTAATTACTTTTTAGCATTTTTAAATAGCATTTAATACAAAAATTAAGAAAAGCTTCAAAAAATAATTTTCAATTTTCTTAGGTTTAGATAAATATAAAAAGTAAAAAGTAATTTTCCATATTTTTCATAGTTTATTTGGTAATTTTAGTAATTTAATTAGTTTTTAATAGTTTAAAATCCATAAAAATAGAAAATAATCGAAAAATACAAAATAGTTTTAAAATTCTATTTTGATATTTTAGATTTTTCTAAGTCTTAATTTTATTTTTCTAGCTTAATTTCCTATTTTCTTGTATTTTAGATAATTAATTAATAGTTAAAAATAGTTTTTAATTAGATAATTAGTTTTAAAAATAATTTTCTTTTTCTAAATATTTTCTTTTATCATTAGGTTTGTAAAAACATCATTTTCATATTTTTAGGATTAATATTGCTTTAGTTTTACTTTTTATTTTGTACGTCGCGTAGATTTTAATTTCCGTTTTATAAAAACATAAAAACAAAAACATCATTTTAATTATAGTGATAGCGTTTATTTAATAGATTTTATCTTTTTAATTTCCTTTAATTTGCCTTGAAGCCTTTGTATCTGTTTGATATTTCTGTAGTTATAATCATAATCTCATACCCTTTTTCGTTCAAATTCCTCGATCACTATACGTTGATTGATCCATTGCATAGCTCATTGGGACATAACGACCGGGAGACCCTATTCTCCTCGGATCTTCATTGATTTCGTGCTTAGCGGTTTTAAGTGCATTACGACTTGACGGTTTTGCAGATCAAATTTTTACGCCACGGGAGTCAGTCTCGATAATCTTACGTCTAGCGCATTAGTGATTTGGATACTCACTCTTTGTCTATACCATTTGTATGTGTTTATATTATCTTTTAAAAATCAAAAATCCAAAAGATTTTCATTCTTTGTTTTGCAAATGTTTTTCAAAATACCAAAATATTCATCTTTACCCTCTCACATCTTTGATTCTTCATCCCTACCCCTCCGAAAACATTTGATTCTTTCTATGTCTTATCCTCACCCTCTTGGTTGTCAATGATGTGGTGGTCCTTATAATGGTGGCAATTGCCCCGGTTGTAGCATGGTGGAATCGGAAACGGGTCCGTCTATAACCAAGATCCCTATTCTTACCATAACACAACCGATTTATTCCATCGGCTACCACACCGTGAGACTCAAGCGAGCTTTTTGTTGTGAAAGTACTGTGGTGGTTCACATTCGATTCGATTGTCAATCAGAAACACGCTTGTCTATGAGCGGTGTTCCGATAACGATTATGACTACAACACATACCACTCACGGCCACACCAGTTTTTTGTTGTGAGTATTATGGAGGTCCTCACTCTAGCTCGGATTGTCAAACAGGGAACCCATTTCCTTGTAACAATTACGACTCTTCAGATCATGACCAACCTCTACAAGACCAAATGACCCACTTCCTCAAAATCTTCTCCTTAATCTTTTGGATTTAGTGAAAGATTTGAAGGAATCTAAACACTCCCAAGATAATCCAAATGAAAAATCCATGGAAGAATTGTTAGTCAAGAACAGATCGCTAAATTAGATTCCCAGATTGCCGGTGAAAACTCTATTGGGAATTAATTAAAATACAAAAAGCGACCAGATCTAGCTCTCGATTCCGCTTTCATTCCCGATGACGTTGATGATGAGGATACACTTGATATCCTTCAATTCTATAAATATTCATCAAGTTCATCGATGATATCCCAAAGAGTTGAGATTCCATCTCAAACAACTCGCTATCACACCCGAGATTCACACTCACTCTCTTATTATGGGGGTCGAGCATCTCGACACTGTTCTCGAAAAGGAATCGGACAATTCATAAAGTCTAGTGTTGAGGACCTTGTCCCAATCCCAAGAGAGTCACGTGGAACTCTTGATCATGTGTGTGATATCCTCCTCTTCTTTTCTTCCAAATGATCATGTTGAGATGTTCTCCGATTCGATGATGATGATTCATTATCTTGTGGAGACATTATTTATGTGGAAGATTCACCTTCCGAGCTTGTTAGCTTAGAAGAAGAGAATGATGAAGTTATCGACATCGAAATCAAAGATGAAGCTCTTCGAGCAACATTATTGAATGTCGGTCTTCTCATTTCTAAAATCGAGGCTTTCAAAGAGAAACCTATTTCATCTCCTATCCCCATTAAGGGTAGTGACATTCTTCCGATGATTCTATTCCGAAATGAAAGCCTTCTGCTTTGATAATATGGAGAGAAGATTAGTGGCGTACCACTTTTCATTCTCATAATTCTCTCCTCGATTATGAATCATTTGCTTTTGAGGAGTTCGCCATGAACCCACTCATATCAATTCGAATATGATTCATTCACCTTCATGGAGTTCTCTCGATGAACTCACTCATATCATATCTCCGCGGAGTATGATAAATTCTACTTTGATCTAGACACTCCCAGAATTGTCTTGATCACATAAGCTTAAATGATGAGATTCATAATCCCGAAATTATGGATCCTCCTATAGATGAAGATGAATTAGTCATGATGTTTATCATGATTTTCATCTCTTCTTCACCTATCCCGTGATTTCTCCTGTTCTTCACTCCTTCGAATGAAGACATTATCTTTGATCCCGCATTTCCATATATCATTTTGAGCGGTTCTATGTATATCTCATCGGTGTGGAACTTTCGCGTGCTTCAAATGTTTGTCCAAACATCTTGAATGAAAGTCCGATGGAGATTGTTTCTTCCACTTTGCTTCCCCATGAACCAATGAATTGGGGTCGAGTCAAGCTAGCGACTGGAAATCAAAAACAAGAGACGCACCATATGGGTTTTCACCCATATTTCGACTTCTTACCCTTTCTACCACCTAAGTGTGGGGTGATGCCCACATGTTATAAAAAAAAAAAAAAAAAAAAAATCTTTCTAAATGATGGCCGTAATATTTCCTTTTACGTTTTTGTTTCAGATAACCGCGGTACTTTGAATATTGAGGGCAATATTCATTTCTAAGTGCGGGGGAATTTCACGAATTTTATCATATAATTATACCAATTCCTGCTTTTGGCCAAATTTTTTTTTTTGGAGTAAGTGTTCTACACTTACTCATTTGGTTATCATCCGCCATGTCTCAGTAAGACTAAAGGATTGGCTAATCCAGAGCAAACGGCTCTTGGTAAAGATTTATCAAATCCGCTTATGGCTTGCAATTTGCCCAAAATTGTATGGTATTCAACTCACCATATCCTAAAAAGTGAAGAGTTGGCTAGCCCGCAAGATTATGGCTTGTGGTAAAGGCGTGGAAAATCCATAATTGGTAATCACCACCAAAGATAATATTGATAATTTATCTAAGAGTTGGCTAGTCCAGAGCAAACGGCTCCGGTAAAGACAAAATCAAATCCGTTGAAAGTCGGTGGTTTGCTCAAAATCACATGGTTATCTGTACCATAGTTCTTACTTGAACCGAAACATTTGGCTACTCCAAGTAATGGCTTTTGGTAAAGAGATTAAAATCCATTATGTTTTCTCAAATCATTGCTAGGGACTAGCAATATCTCGATGTGGGGGATTGATAAGTGTCTAAATACTCATCATTTTTGTACAATATAAACTGCGAAAATCATCCGAAAACACTCAAAAATACATCAAAATGATGAAAATATCACAAATCAGTGTTTTATGTGTTTTAAATGCAAAATATCAAAATCGATGAAAACATATCAAATTTGCAAAATTGCGCTTTAGTCCCCAAGTTTCAAAAGTTGTCAAAAACAGTCCCCGAGCACATAATTTCAAAGAAAAATCACCAAAGGTCCTTTTAAAATCAAAAGTTGTCAAATTAAGTCCTTTGGTGAAAAATATCAAAAGTTTTGAGAAATTACAAAATTGGTCCTTCAAGTTTCAAATTTGGCAGAAATGGCCCCTGGAAATTGGAGAATGGCAAGTTTGGTCCTTGTATTTTGTGAGATTGTCAGTTTTAGTCCTTGGAGCAACTTTTCAGAATTGGCAGCCTAGGTCCTTGCATTTTCAGAAATTACAACAAAGGTCCTTGTGTTATTAACCTTTTAACTCCCATTTGGACCCTATCAAACCCAAGTGACCCCTGCCTTAATCCCTTGGACCCCCTGTCATAATACAATTTGACCCCCCTTGATTATTAATACACCTGTGGTCAAATTCCAGTCAAACCCAAACCAACCCGCCTTCCCCTTTCCCCTCTTTCCCTCCCCCTGTCTGCCCACCATTGCAGCCACCTAGCTCACAATATCCTTCCCATGTCCCCCGCTCCTCCAACTAACATCCAAACTTCATTAAATGCTCCCCTAACCTCCTCACTCAACCTCAATTGTCAAAAGCTAGATTTGGCGCCAAAAATCAATTTAAACGGTTGTGATTAATTTGAGCAATCCAAGGGCTGAGGATTGGTGGGATTTCATCAGAAGAGAGAGAGGATGAGATTGGATATAAAAGAGAGGCAAAGGGAAGCAGAAAGAGGAGTCTTCTAGTTTTTTATTTTTCTTTCTTATGTCGTTTTCATGTCAAGTTATCATTTCAGTGTTAGAATTGTATTATTTTGTTAAAATGTATTAAACTCAAGTGTTCAAGTGTATTTCAATTAATCTCAAGCATCAAAATCAGTTTGTGATCACAATTCACCATTCATGTCTACTGTTGAAAGTTTCTATGTCAAAGTCTTATTTACAAGCTTTCATTAGCTAAATTTTAAGCTCAAACAGGTTCATGTGAGACTATTACACCTTTTGATAAGCTCACATTTAAGGTTTTAGCAAATTTGAATCTTAGTCAACAAAAGTCAAACAAGTGCAAAAAAATGATGCAGACTTGGTAAATGGTTGGTGCAGGCATGGAATTGGGTTGAATAGTAGCTAGTTGGATTGGATTATATAGGTTAGTGGTTCATGGTTCACAGTTTGCAAGCTATAGCAGCTTTGGACTTTTGTAAGTCATTTTCAAGTTTTTTGCATACTCAGGATTTGTAGTTTAAACTAGTTAAAATCTGTTCCAATAGTTGTATTTAAGTTTTGTAGCTTAGTTTGATCATTGTTGTGTGGGATCATTGTTTGAACTCGTTTTGTTTGCATATCGTTGTACTTAAGGGTGTTTGGTTTATGGTTTAACTTGCCCTTAAGGCTTGCTCAATGGGTTATTATTATTAGTATTTGTTTCTTAAGTATATTGGAACTCATTCTAGTCTAGGTTTGGGTCCGCAAGACCACGTAAGTCAAAAATTATCAAAACTGTCTCCATCGCTCATCTTTGTGAGTTTTGGGTTTACAAAACTCTTGTTTTGTGTTTGGAATTGTTTAACATAGGTTGCTTTAATCTCATTTCAATCATTAACATCAATATCGCCTAGAAATCAAGTTCAAAGTTCATGAAAGTCAAACTTTCGCTTTACTTCAAAAGTCAAATATGGAAACTGTTTTGAGCCAAATGGAAAGATTTTCTTGGATTCAATTTTAAGCCTAAATCGGTGAAATTTGTTGATTTGAAAACTTCACCTGGTCTACTTTCTTTTGTCATTTTTACAGATTTTTGAAATTTTCTTTAAGCTCTTAACAAGCTTGTGAACTTGGGCTAGTTGCCCTGCTCCAAACTTCGAATAATCGAGCTTTTCTCGTGTTTTGTGCAACTTGCATGGGCTCATAAGAGCTCACCTAGGTCTGAAAATTGGCTTAAATACTCTCAACCAGGTCCTCTTCATGTCCCAACTTTTATTTCTCGGTTCAAAGCTTATTTTGAGCTTATGCATAAGCTCAAAGTAGCCCTCAAACAACTGTTTTAGCTTATTAGATCAATACATCAAATCTTAGCAATCTGTCAATCCAAAGAGGTTTAGCTTGTTGTAACTTGTTTCATTTTAGTTATTTTAGCTTATTATAGCTTCTTTATCAGTTTGGTAACCTTTGGATTTCATTTGCTTATCAAAGTGCTTATTTCAATAAGCCCTTGGTCTTCAGTTGCATATTCATCCACATAGGCACTTGTTTTTCCAATTTTCCTAGATTCTTAATATAATTTTAGAGTTTTCCTGAAATTTTCAGATTTTTCCTAGCTGTTTTGCTATTTTTCTTGATTTTAATTACTTTTTAGCATTTTTTAAATAGCATTTAATACAAAAAATTAAGAAAAGCTTCAAAAAAATAATTTTTCAATTTTCTTAGGTTTAGATAAATATAAAAAGTAAAAAAAGTAATTTTCCATATTTTTCATAGTTTATTTGGTAATTTTTAGTAATTTAATTAGTTTTTAATAGTTTAAAATCCATAAAAATAGAAAATAATCGGAAAAATACAAAAATAGTTTTAAAATTCTATTTTGATATTTTAGATTTTTCTAAGTCTTAATTTTATTTTTCTAGCTTAATTTCCTATTTTCTTGTATTTTAGATAATTAATTAATAGTTAAAATAGTTTTTAATTAGATAATTAGTTTTAAAATAATTTTCTTTTTCTAAATATTTTCTTTTATCATTAGGTTTGTAAAACATCATTTTCATATTTTAGGATTAATATTGCTTTAGTTTTACTTTTTATTTCAGACGTCACGTAGATTTTAATTTCCGTTTTATAAAAACATAAAAACAAAAACATCATTTTAATTATAGTGATAGCGTTTATTTAATAGATTTTATCTTTTTAATTTCCTTTAATTTGCCTTTAAGCCTTTGTATCTGTTTGATATTTCTGTAGTTATAATCATAATCTCATACCCTTTTTCGTTCAAATTCCTCGATCACTATACGTTGATTGATCCATTGCATAGCTCGCTAGGACATAACGACCCGGGGAGACCCTATTCTCCTCAGATCTTCATTGATTTCGTGCTTAAGCAGTTTTAAGTCTGTTACGACTTGACGGTTTTGCACAGATCAGGAAGCCGGAGCAAGTGTTGACTCAACACCTTGATTTTGAATCATTGTTCCTCCTAATGAAGAGAATGTTGTCGGCGGAAGCGGATGAGACGACCTAGGTGGCAAGTCCTCTAAATTGTAGAGGTGAGGTGATGATTGTGGGGATGTAAAAGAGATAGCTCTAGGAACCAATGGTGATGGTTTAGTGGAGATGATATTGTTCGCCTAGGAGGTATGGTGGTGTTTGGCATAGGTAATTTTGTGGGTACTAACCTTCTAGGAATTGGTTTGATTGGATGATGAAGGTTTGTTGGTTTGACCGGAGATGATTCGGTTGAAGAGATTTCGTGTACAACACGAGCCCTTTTGATGGGTGGTTCTTTGGTGGATAGATTGTTACCGGGGTTTTCTCATGATGAGATGTTTTGAAGGGATTGCAAAAGTCGAAAGTTAGGATGAGAGTGATGACTATGGAGATCCTAACAAGGTGGTTTATAAATCAAGAGATTTGGAGAGTGCATTTAAGCCTTAAGCCACTAAGATTCGTTGGAATGTGATGATTAGCATGCACAAGAGTCAACTACTGAGGTTGTGCTGCTCAAGGAACTCTTTTAAAATGAGATGGAGTGTTTGAATTAGGAAGATGAGTTGAAATGATTGTTTTACCAGATTTGTCATAGATCGTCATCCGGATCCCACTGCCCTTCTCGGAGGATCCGCTAGGCTAGTTCTAGGATCCGCGTTCAGCAGCTTATGAAAGAGTGGAAATGATGTTTCTAAGATCCTAGACCTACATCACCTCGAGTGTTTCAGCCTCCCAAGTGTTTTAAATGAAGGGTGCTTAAGTGTTTGAAGGAAATTAGTGGTGTAGCTAATGATTGTTATTTATGGAAGGATTTGGAACTTTCAACAAGTACCAATGGATGAGCAAGGATGACATTAAAGATGTCAATTGAAGTTAAATGAAACTAAATGATCCTAGAGATCAGGTTGTGTCTTAGGATTATGTTTTTAAAAAAAAATCCTAATGGTTATGAGATGGGAAAAACTAGGATTTGATCAATCTTTGATCAATTTTGAGGTGAGATTGATTAATGATCAATATTGTCATAATCGAAGGACTTCTAACCTAGTTGTGAGAGATCATATAAGAAGAATAAAGTGTGAGTTTTGGGAGCGGAAGAGTGATGGATTGAAATGGTAGATCTAACAAAGCCTTAGAATGTGATCTATGTGAATTGGAAAGAGTAGGAAAGTTCAACCTATCTTGATAAAGTCTTAATCAATCTTAAGACACTATGTTTAGCTTAGTGTGAGGTGTTCTAAGGATGTGTTTGACATATAATGCTTGCAATTGCATTTTCTGCTTTGTCGGATCCCACGGTTCCTAGATGTACGGATCCGCTTAGTACAACATTTGGGATCCGTCTATCTCATAGATGTAACCTTTACCAAAGGTATGCAATGATCATGACAAAGGCATTATATTCCAAGCTTTGTTTAAAGGAGTTCTAAAACTAGGATATCAAATGTAAGATGTGTTACTTCATGAAAGAGATAGGATTACATTGATAACTAATGAGTAGAGTAGAATTGATCCTATTTAACTATTCTAGGTTCCTTGAGTGTCTTCACTAGAGGATCATTATGTGATTGATGGGTATTGGTGGAATCATGAATGAAGAAAGTCTTCATGAGAGATATGTTTAGCGGTTCCATCATCTTGTTCACAAGCACGCATAACGGACTTTGAAATTGAGGATGGAAGTGCATAACATTGTGATGAGAGGCGTGTCAAGAACATTCCATAAGGGATGAGTTTATTCTTGGAGCCTTGAAGATTTGCACCGCCTTGCGAAGAAGTAGGCGAGATTGTATGGTTGTTGTGTTAGCAAACAAGACAACATGTGAGCACAACAAGGTGAAGAATATCTCGATTTCCCTAAGACTCCAAACATTTTCACGTAGAATAAGAGCAAGAGTTTATACTCTTCTCGGATATCCCGTGTATGGATAATATTTGGATTGGAGTAATATGGTCGAGGTTTGCATATCATGCGTGTTAATTCTTCCAGAGAGGGTATGTGTGAACAATATGGACTATTTTCTTCACGAAAATTGAAGAGAGAATCAAGAGACCAATCTTCTGCAGCACATTGTCCATGGTTTGGAATTCAAGGATGTGAGCAAAATGCCCAAGGCTTAAAGTGAATTTTTGGTTTTGATATAAAACCAAAGAGATAGAGAGCGATCCTCGTTACGAAGAGTTCCACTTGACGGAAGAATTCCATTATGAACCTTGGACATATCTTCTCGTGGATTTCAAGAAGACATTCTAGTCCTATGGCTCTCAAGGAGGTATTGATACCTTCTTCGAATTGTAGAGAGGTGTTCACAACACGTCCTTCATGGAAGTGACGGTTTCGAGATTATTGAACCCACGGACATGATTGCCGGTGTGTTGGGCTCAAGGAAATGTTCGGGTGTAGACGCTAGTGAGTGAAAAATCAAACTCGTATTCATGCGTCATAGTTGAACCTATAGAAGTGATGGGTTAATAGGGAAGACGTTTATGGTCAACCTATAATAATCTAACGTTTTACTAGATATTCTATTAACAATTAGTATTTAGCTAACTCATGGTTTTGAAGTTCTAGTGGATTATTATTTTAGAAAGATTGTAATTTTTTTTTTTTTTTTTTTTTTTTTTTTTTTAATCTTGCATGAAAACTTTTCCAAGAGGACGGATCCCACGGTTCCTTTTCAAAAGGGATCCGCTAGTGTAACTTCCGGATCCGTGGATCAGAGTAATGTAACTAGTTTTAATAAAAACATAGGTTTTACGGTTATTGTACCATGAAGTATGTTTTATCCTACATTTTCTTTTAGCATGCATACATGACATCTAATGTATCACAAAAGAATAAAACACATATAGATCAAACGAAATGAAACACACATAATAACACAAACATCCTAGATAAAATAGATAATCAATAATATTGCATTTCAATGCTAAGGATGATACAAAGGATTGGGTAAATGACCCCAATACAGATTAACAACACAAAGTAAATGTCTCCGTATGTGAACTTTATCATAGGGAACACAAGTGCGATGAGTGTTAGGGCGATGAGCACGAGTGCGATGTAAACCATGTTGATGACGGATCTTCTTGGTGTAGGAAGAGATGGAATGAGGAAGATGAAGTTTTTGAATGAGAGGAAATTTTTGAAATTGGAAAATTTGAAAAGGTGAGGATTAAAAAGTGGGCCGAGTGGGTTTATTAATAGGGAAGGAGGAATTTTGAAATTCGTGTTTTTGTTTTATTAGAAGAAATAAAGCATAAGCTCTACATACTATGACTATAGACGAGAAAAACAACACTTATGTAAGAAACAAGCTTCCTAACGGCTACATGTAAAACATGTAAACACAAAATCTACTCAAATAAAAGCCTAGCAAATAACACTTATATACTAAACAAGTATCATTTAGATATAAGTAGAAAATCATACCGAATGCACTTAGGAATGTCTTTTACAAATGACAAATGTCACTTAGACGATTCCCGCTGCTTTGCGTCTAAGATACCTTCTTAATGAAGGTATTCTTGTTACCAAGCAACTCCTAAAGCTTGGTGGGTATGAGTTTTGACTAATCAATATCACAAGGAAGATTAGTGAAAAAAAATATATATAAAAAAAATGTTGTTATCAACTCAACATCCAAACATATAGTTTTTGAAAAACATGGTGTTTGTTTTTATGAAAAGCCTTCTTTGTAGTTTTCAATTAACTATGGATCGTATCAAGTTTTTAAAGTACAGTATACTTCAAGAAACTTGGTAACGAAGCTCTGATTCCAATTGTTGAAAACTAGAAGGGGGGGTTGAATAGTTTTACCAATTAAAACTTCCTTTTAAACTATTTAGATCGACTTATGTCAATCTATTTGGTTGTGTGTGTTGGATGTTGATAAACAAGCATATAAAGATATGTAATGAAAAGAGAAGAGAAAGAAGCACAAAACCACAACGCGAGTATTTATAGTGGTTCGCCACAAGGACACCTTCCTTGCCCTACTCCACTCCCGAGTCACCTACTCGAGAGTTTGTAATCACTACACCAATCTCCTTATGGCGGAGAAGCCTTCACAACGCCGCTTAATCTTTTCCTGTACAAAGCTAAATACCGAGTTCTTTCACACCAAGGCGAACCACACCGACACAACGTCGCTTACCCTTTATACGGTGCTAGGCTAACCACCGAAGTTCTTTCACACCTTAGGTGAACTACACCTTCACAAATGCCTACCCTTTATTAGGGTACTAGGCTAAGTACCTAGTTCCATTGCAATGGAGGAACTACTACCACACTACACCAACGACTAATCCCAAAGGAGATCTACTCCTTTATAACATCATCAAGGACATCAATATCCTTGGATCTAATGCTAGTCTATCTAGTACATCGAAACACACCATATCGAATGTACATCTAAGGCACCTTTCACTAATGCCTTTGATTAGATCTACAAGACACCTTTCACTAATGTCTTTGATTAGATCTACAAGACACCTTTCACTAATGTCTTGTGTCTTCACTTCTAAGCACCTTTCACTATTGCTTCTTGTCTTGACTTCTAAGCACCTACCACAAGTGCTTATCCTATAGACGATAGATACCTTCACTAATATCTTCGCCTTGACACTTGAGACATCTTTCACTAATGTCTTTAACACTATGCTTCTTTGAAGAAAGAAAGGGATCATCAACAATAGGACTTCAATAGCCTTGATGATGAGGAAGCTTGGCAACTCATGGAATTGAGCTTGCTCGACTTCAAAGGTGGTGATCTTCCCTTTAAGAGGAACCTAAAAGATCACACAAAAACAAAACTACAAACATAGATCTCTTGGATCTATGGTTAGTGAGATTTAACTCAGGGGAGAAAGTATGTTAGAGAGGGGTGAGATATAATGAAGAAATGACTCACTATTTATGAGGAAAAACCTCTGCTTCCCGGATCCCACAGATCCTTCCACTGGGATCCGCTAGCACAAAGCTAGGGATCCGTGGTTCGCTCCTCTTTGCCCATGGGTATTTTGGGTTATGGGTCATGGGTCATGGGTTATGGGTTGATCCATGGTTTTCTATCTAGATACAATGTACCTTAAGGATACATTGAACTTGTGTAAGTGGTATATATAAAACCATGGGTTATGGGTCAAAACCATTTGCTAGTATTTAACCTTTTGTATATACTTGTATTTACCCAATTTAGCATACACTTAGTTTTACCCATTTTGGTATACTTAGTTTAAGTATATGTTTAACCCAATATGTAAACACTAGTTGTTGTACATATGTATCTAAGTCATAAAATCACTTATACTAGTTTTAGTGTTTTATGTGAAAGCGTAAGTGTGTTATAAAACTATTAGTTCAAACCATTTACGTGTTTTATTTGTTTCCTTAAAATGATCTTACTTTTGTTATCGACAAAACATTAGAAGATCGTAAAATATAAATAAACGTTTTTACGGCTTATTTGTATTAATACCTATTTATGACTTATGCATGATGTCATGCAATGGGTTATGGGTTATGCTCCATGGGTATGGGTCATGGACTTTGAGTTATACCCAACTACATTCAATGTATTTGGTCAATGGGTCAAATACTTAAACTTCTATATAATACATACTAGTTATGTATATATCTACCCAATGTGTAAACATTAGTTGTTGTACATATGTATTACTAAATCATAAAATCACTTTTACTTGTTTTAGTGTTTTATGTGAAAACGTAAGTGCGTCAGTAAACTATTGGCTCAAACCAATTACGTATTTTATTTGTTTCGTTAAAATGATTTTACGTTTGTTATCGACAAAACATTAGAAGATCATAAAATATAAATAAAAGTTTTTACGGCTTATTTGTATTAACACAGATGATGATTTGGGTGATTCTCCCAAATAGGGGAGGAAAACTGATGCAGACACTCAGGGGAGGAAATTGGACTTTGATCAAGATCTAGGTGGAGATTATCAAGATTTGGGTGGTGTTGATGATCAACAACAAGGGACTGAGCCAGTTCATCTAGATGCACCTATAGAATTAGTGGATGTTAATGAAGACATTGGAGATACTGCTACCAATTCTCAACAGCCAGAAGGTACTGCTACCATTACTGAAGGTACTGCTGGACTTGTTGAGCAAATGATTGAAGTTTCAAGACAGATGGAGGTAGCAGTACAAACAACAGAAGAAAAGGCAAGCATCTTAGTTAGTATTGCTAATGTTGAAGAAGGTACTGCCAATGATGCTACAAGAACTGCTGACAAGGGAAAAGCTCCAATGGCTGAAATTGAGCAACCAAAGAATGTGAAGAAGATGGTTCTTACACAGATTGTCTTTGATGAAGAGGTTGCCAATAAAATTCATGAAGAAGAGTGTTAGGTCACCATAAGTTAACACAAGGATCAATATGTAAGAAATAGAGGTAAAGATGATCGATTGAACAAACAAATACACACACTTATGAATATGAAAGTGTTATGCGTAGGAAATGTATTCAAGTGAACAACCAACCTTCAAATGAAGGTTTACAAGAGTATTTATAGGAGAAGGGAGCTAGGGCAACATGTCTAGTCCTTTCCTTCCTTATTGGGCTTTGGCATAGGCTCATGGGCTTTCTACATGAGCCTAACCTTTAATAACTAACATAAAAGCCTAGTTTAAGCAACCTATTACATATTAAATACTAACATTTGAAATACAAGTTATGAGTGATTCCAAAAATCTCCCCCTAAGTGTTAGTCATTTAGTGATGACTCCAGCAATCTTGGATAAGTTGTTGGTGTTGATGTAATAGCAGTTGCTTTGACGTCTTCTGACATTCCTCTTTCTTGTGAGAAGAAGTGCCTTGATTCCAACAATCTCCCCAGTGTGAGGATCTTGCTTCTTTTGAAGTTCTTAGCTTTGACGTCTTCGTTATCTTTGTTCTTTGTTTTGGTGTGGATATGGTGATGTTATGTTGTTGTTGTCTGCATCAGGTCCGCTTCGTTGCTCAGTTGTCTCCACGTCTTTCTCCAACATGCTCACACGCTCATTGACGTTGGATTTCAGATTTGATGTAGTTCTCTAGTCTTTAAACTTTGCAGATTCTTTAACTTTGATGAAGAATCATTCTGACTTTTATGTTGCCTTGTGAGAGAACTTCAATTGTGTTGTTGTTGGTATGAGCATGTGAAGAATCAGTACGATCATTCCTCCCAAGAGCATCCATAAGAAGAAAACATAAGAACTGGTTAGTGAAAAACACCAATCGATCATTGTGATTGTTTCTTAGAGAATTGACCACTACGATTGTTCTTCTGATGAATGTCTTGATTCCATTCACCTTGGTCGGGCGAATCAGCCGTCCAAATCCCATAAGGGACAGTTGGCATTACATTGAACAAGTTCAAGTAATGACCCACATTTTCAGGACTCGATTCTTGAAAGGAATCTCCTTAGCGGGATTTCCAACACTTACAAGTTCGAACTTTGAGGGTGTTAACAACATAGTGTGAAAACACATCTCTAATTCTAGCAAAGGTCGCTCTCGAACTAGAGTCCTCAAGTAGGATAACACGATGTATCAAGTACACCTACAGCTTCTGTGAGTCAGCCGAGGTACACCAAGCATCACCCCATGACGTAGATCGTTTGAGACAACACTAAGCGTAACCACAAGGAGTTACCAAGTGACCGCCGTCGTGGCTGTTTGATGTTGACCGGCAGAGTTTCCATTCAATCATTGAGGATCACAATTGTGAACCCTCATAAATGTTCTCGATGCATTGCTAAGATCCGTGAAGGACTCTAAATTGTATCACTTGCGTCCTTAATGTTGAACGACAAGTGATGAAATGTCAAGTGTTCCTAAGAGATCTTTTAATGAATCTCGTGGCTCTAGACTCAATTAGTGCACTTTGGTTTTCCTGAGCGGAGACTAGGGAGAGGGTCTCCCTTTTCAATACCAACAATCTTTAGGAGAAAGTCGATAGTTTACGTAGGGTTCTCTGTGAGAATGAAACAAGCTTCTGTTGAGAGAAACTTGAGTGGCTAAGAAGGTTTAGTGCATTGCGTCACTGGGTCCATGACGACTTTAATCTTCAATATTGGTGTCATCTAGTGACAATCAGTAGCATATGAATTGAACCTGGTGTCTGCCCTAAGTTGAATAATTTGGAGGGCTATTTATTTTCACCCTTTTCTTTACTTATTTTTTTAATTCTTCAACTCCTTCTTTCTCCGATTCTCATTTTCTCCTTTTTATAATCATTCCTAAGGACTTCTAAGTACTAACTATTGGTGGCTTCCTTGGGTAGATCCCTCCGGCTCTGGCGGATCATAGGACGGTTATTCCTAACCTTAGTCACCTTATAACTCCATGACTATCCTACGTTGCCATAAAACCATTTTCTTGAAAATCTCTCAAAGTGTTTATGAATGAAAACATGTTTGTAACACTTCGAGAGTTTTGCATTTTCATAAATACTCCCCCTCCATACGTGCTTAAGTGTTTTGACATAAACCGCACAATGAGGGTAGAGCTCGCACTTTGAATTGATCGACTCAAGATAGACAATTCCCATGAGACACTAAGTTACGCTGTATAGTTAAAGAGATGTATTGTCAGCTTTTAGGTGACAACTAGTTGTAATAACTACCTTGAAGGTGTGGATAAACCTTGAAAAGTTTGTCAAACCCGTCAAAGTTCATGTCTATCAAGAGTTTCTCGAATAGGTACGATCTACTCGGATAAGTATTGGAAGACAAATCTTTTCGATGTATGACAGTTCAGATCTCGTTAATTCATGGGTTAAGTCTTAGCACACGATGATTCAATCATATTTACAATATATTTGTATCACACAATTTTTCTCACCCTCAAAAATAGCATATAAATGTTATTTTTGATGAAATTTTTGATATCGAATATGACCATTTCGAGTTTTGTGGGAAGATTTCCGCGAATAAAAATTTGTGAACAAAGATTTTTAGCAAATACTCCCTCTAAACAAGTAATATCGATTTTTGAGGTTTTGAAAACATAAGGGGAAGTACTTGTTCTTTTGAGCAAAACTTTAAAAATGATTAAAGTTTTGATAAGTTTTACTCAAAAATAAGAAGCTTTCGCTCCTTTTATAAGGATTGTGGCACTGATGCGTACCATAGGGTCCTTTCATTACAAGTACGGGTTGTACACTGATATGTGTGCACAAGCCATTATACAAATCATACAATCCAAATGTCAATCAAAATAGTTTGAAGAGTACCAGACAATCATTCAATTAGACCAGGAATTCTCTTTTGACATTGATATCCCTTAAGCGAGAAACTCTGTCTTCCACCCACAAAGCTCTCCAACCTCCTCATCTGATCTCGATGAAACAACCTCTCATCCAGCCTCGTGATTATCTTCTTAGCATCCCTCTTTTCCTCAGAATTCCACCTCTTCTTTGACCCAATGCCTTGCTTAATGTCCTTTAACCGATATGCTAGTCCATCACGAACCAAATTCAACGTGTGATCGCAGAACTTATGAACCTCGTTGTACGCCATGAAGCAGTTGTGGTGAAGTTCACTACGGTAAACAACTCCAAACTTTGGTTTCTTCAAAATGGTGTACTGAGATAGTTAGTTTATGTCGAGAAAGTGTAGCAATGGTTTTGTAAGGTTGACTTGTTTCTGATAAGATTCCACAGCAAGTTGAAGATCTTCAACACGTTCCTGGATTATTCTGCTTTGAATGAATATCAGCAAGGCTATGATGTACCGGAGCTGAATGTTGGTGGAGAATTTTCTCATCCGACCTTGTACCTTAGCAAGATACATGTCTTCAATGTCGTTGAGCGACAATCTCGGAAAATCAGTCTCAGTGAAATCATAGTCCTGTTCATCTTGGCGTTTGACTTTGATTTCCTTCAGGAATGAGTAATCCCATTTCGTAGCCAGAGTGACATTCATTACAGCAACGATCCTTTTATCACTAAACACCTCCTTGTTCGACTTTAGAGCTTGGAAGCTTCTGTAGTACAGACTTCTCATTGGAGGCCAATGGTGAATGCCATACTTAGCGTCAGTATCATAATCCACCACTTTGTCAACGAACATTCTGGTGGCTTCTTTTTCGATGGCGATATTGGTGGAGAAGACTGCTGCTGGGATGTTGAAGGTGAGTGATGTAGCGTACTTCTTGCTGATGTCGCTACCGTGCTGAAGAAACTCTAGGTCATTGTTGAAGAAGTTATGGTAAGGAATCTTTGGTTGCTCTGGTCGGCCAATGGTTGGTAGCGGTTTGGTCCATTAAGTATAGTATGGAGTGTTATCCTTTCTTGTGAAGTCGATGTTTGATTCGGGGTTGAGCCAGTAAATGTTGTTAGACATGGCTCGTGCGATGTTGTCGAGATGGTATTCGACTTCAATAGCAATCGCTTGAGTCGCTCTTTAGCAATTGGAATGCATCATTCTTGATCCGCGTAGCTCCACTTTCGCCATCTTCTTAACCTTTAACTTATCCCGGATAATCTTTACATGCTCCATAGTGCGACCATCTACCGGTTCTTGACCTTCCGGTAATCAAGGAGTAGCATCAACTAATTTGTTAAACCAATCATATTCAGCAGTGTCATCTTCATCCAACCAAGAGACAACTGAAGTTGATCTCTTCTTCTTAGGCTTGGAGGATGATCCTGGTTGTTGCTTAGTTGATGGTGGGGATGATGGCTATTGCTGGGGCTTAGGAGTCTCTTCGTCTTCACCATCAGTGTATTCAAAGTGATCACCGGTTTTCTCCAATGGTGGTGGAGACTCAGAATCCTGAGGTTTGTTAGATGACGGAGTTTGCTGAGATGCTCCAGTAGTGGTGGTGGCATAGATGATGAAGACTCCTGTTTTCTTCTGACGTTTAGCCTTTGGATCTTTGTCCTTGCCATCATCATCTCTCGTAGCTTCTCAATACCGCAAGCTTCCTTGCATGTAGTCTTCGCTGATGAGCCGTAGTAGCTCAAGAAACTTCAATTCATCCGGCGAGTGTTGAAGATCGAGCGTCATTTGAACTATCAACCGTGATGTAAGATCTGCTTTGTTACATTTGGAGGCGGGACTGGTCGAGTCTACATAGTCATCGGGGTAGTAATGATTGTCTGTCTGATCAGTGTTCTCAAAGTAGGATATAATTGTTTGGAGAACATGTCTTTGGTTATTCCCGGGACATACTGAAGGAGAAACTGATGAGTGTATTCCTTTATCTTCTCTTCCATTTCCCCTTGAACATCTCGGTTGAGGAATAACTTGATCTGATCTCTCTCCTCAATGAAATTGTTCATCTCTTGTCCAAGTAAATTGACCCTGTCAGCTAGCTGATTCAACTTTCTGTCTACCAAGCTTCGTCTTCTTGCTTGCTTAACAGCCTTTTGGATCTTGGTCTTGGCACGAGATGCCCATGTATCAGTGGGTTTCTTGACCGACTTGGATGATGATCTGGTGGTTGTATCTTTTGATGGTGGTGGTGAAGAGTGAGATGATGATTCAGTTGTGGATGGGTCATGAGGTGGCTCTGAAGATTGTTCGGGATTGTGTTTAGGATTGTCTCGGATGTAGCTGTAAGCTTTAATTCGAATCCTTTCTTCCTCTTCCTTCTTAGCAAGGGCTTCTTCCTCAGCCTTTTCCTTTGCCGCTTTCTCCACATCTTCATCAGTGATCTTCTCTGTCTTTTCCGATTCGTCTTCCTCAAAATTGAACTTAACTTCATAATCTTGCTGCTGCTGCTCTGTTGATTCCTTTGTGGTGGCACCAGTTCCTTTATCGGGTTGATTAACCGCATCAAGAACTGGTGTGAAAA
>CM040244.1:199843517-199924724 GCA_022545495.1 Chrysanthemum lavandulifolium
GATGCTTGAGAGAGTTATTTAAATGTTTTCCAAAACATGTCGCTCCAAAAATTCTTCAAAATGGATTTCATATACTTCAAGACGAAACCCGGACAAAATGATGACTTTTGATTATTTCAAATCAAAACTCGTGTTTTTAAAGAAAAATCTAGCGACGCTTCAAAGGCACTACATTTAAAATCGTGAGAAATCATCATCATCTTGAGCACCTTTTTCAAGATTGTTCAAAATATTTTCAAAATCTTTCAAAAGATTTTGTGCTCAAGATAACTCCTCTAAAACCCTTTAATTGATTATGCTTTATTAAAGGGGAGTATAAAACAAAATGTTCCAAATTCATGCTTAAATCAAATCCGTTTGTCTCCCCAAAAGATTCTAAAATGTTGTTTAATTGTTGATATCAAAATATCACGAATATGCTATTTTGAGGGGAGAAGACGTGATTAAAATGTGATCAAAAGTTTAATGATCATTGTTTGAATCTCAAAAGAGCTCGACTCAGTTGAAACCATTGAATTGACGAGGAATCAATGTATGTAAATGTACCATTTCGAGAAACTTAAGATAGACATGAACTTACATGGGTCTAACCTTCTTTTCAAGGAATGTTTACAACTTCAAGTTGGTTATTAGAGCTAGCTGTCACCTAAAAACCGAAAATGGAACTCTTTAACTATGCAACGTAACCGTGTCTTGTGGGGAATTGTCTATCATGAGCCGATCAATTCAAAAAGTGCGAACTCTACCCTCACTGCGCGATTTCAAAACTTATAAGCACATGTGAAGGGGAGTGTTTCGATAATATAAAACTCTGAGTGTTTCAAACATGTTTTCAATCATAAACACTCGAGAGATTTTCAAGAAAAATGGTTTTATGGCAACATGAGACAGTCATGGAGTTATAAGGTGACCGAGGATAGGAAACTGTCCTATGATCCGCCAGAGTCGGAGGATCTACCCAAGGACAATACCCATAGTTAGTATTAGAAGTCCTTAGGTATGATTGAAAAAGGAGCAATGAGAAAGGAGAAAGAATGGGTTGAAGAATTAAAAGAAATGTAATGAAAAAGGGTGAAAAGAAATAGCCCTTCATAATCAACCTTAGGGCGAAACCGGGTTCAATTCATCTCTCATCTGGTTGTCACTAAGATGACACTGTATTGAAGACAAAGACTTCATGGACCCAAGAACGCACTACACTAAACCTTCTAGCCACTCAATTCCTCTTAAAAGGATTTGTTTCATTCTCACCTGGAACCCTACATAATCTATCGACTTTCTTTTAGAGATCGTTGGTATTGAAAAGGAGACCCTCTCCTAGTCTCCGCCGGAAAACCAAAATGCACTAATTGAGTCTAGAGCCATGAGATTCATTAAAAGATCTCTTAGGAACACTTGACATTTCATCTCTTGTTGTTCAACAATAAGGACGCAAGTGATACATTCTAGAGTCCCACGCAGATCTTAGCAATCCGCCGTAACATTTATGAGAGGTTTTACAATTGTGATCCTCGGTGATTGAATGGAAACTCCCGCCAGGTCAACATCAAGCCCACGATAGCGTGTCACCGGTAATTCTTTATGGATTACGCTTAGTGTGTCTCAAACGGTCTACATGTGAAGTGATGCTTCGTACTTGATGACTCACCGAACTATAGATGTACTTGATATGTCGTGTTATCCTTCGAGGGCCTCCGCCCGAATGACCTTTGTAAGAATTAAAGATGTGTTTTCACACTATGTCATAACACCCTCGACATTCAAACTTGTAAGTCGGAAATCCAGCTTAAGGAAATTCCTTTCACGAATCGAATCTCAAGATGTGGGTCGTTACTTGAATTTATTCAATGTAATGCCAATCGTCCCTTATGGGATTAGACGGCGATTCATCGACCAAGGTGAATGGAATCTAGACATTCATCAAGAGAACAATTGTAGTAATCAATTCTTTAAGAAAAGATTACAATGATCAATTGGTGTTCGGATCAGACTGGAAGTCACATCGATGGATGCTCATGGAGGAAGAGATCGCGCGATTCTCCACATGTTCATACCAACAACATCACAAATGAATTTCTCACAAATTCAAAGGCAACACAAAGTTAAAGATGATTCTTCGTCAATGTCAAAGAATCTTCAAAGTTTAAAGACTCGAGAACTTCATCATTGGAAACTCAAAGTCAAAAAGAAGTGTGAGCATGGTGGAGAATGACGTGGAGACACCTAACCAAAGAAGTTGACGTATGGCAGAATACAACATTAACTTATCACAAAGCATGAAGGAACAAAGAATTAAGACTATTCTATATCTGCACACAAAGTTCAAGCTCAAGGAAAGTAAAGACATAATCAAGTGGAGCATCTTTTGAATGACCACCCCGTAGGGGGAGATTGTTAGCCTTAATAATATTTAATAGAAGTGATGGTCATTCATGTTTAGGAACTTTGTAACATGTGTTAGATATCATGATAGAATAGTCAACGGGCTCATGGATTGGGCTAAGCTAAATGGCTAATAGTTATGTTAAGATAGCCTTAAGTAAGTTATTATTCAATCCAAGCCCAATCCAAGCCCAAGCCCATAAGGGTGATATGTATGGAAGTATAAATACCCCTCAAATAGTCATTTGAGGGGTGTGCTTGAGTGTGTATGTGTGTGTGTTTTCTTTGAAGTAATACAAGTTTCTTGTTTCATCTTTTTCTCTCCAACACATACGAGTATCATCAAGTCACCATCTTTCCATATTTCTTTCTTCATCTCTACGCATAAAACGTTTGTGTTTTACGTGTGTAACTTGTGTATTAAGGTTGGTATTCGTGATAAGGTTGAGAAAAACAAGGTTCTACAAATATGTTTCTTCCTATTGCCCTTGATATAACTTCTTTAAGTTGAGAAATACATGATGCATTATCTTCATGCAAAACTGTTGGTGCCTCCTTCTCTGAAGAATTACCACATGATCTACGTATGTGTTATATCATACTCCTTAGCCAAACACATACTTTACTTGCTTCATGTATCGCTAGAATTTCTGCATGGTTGGATGAAGTCGTTGAGATCGTCTGCTTAACTAAACACCATGAAATTGTGGTTCCTCAACTTGTAAATACATATCCAGCTTATGATCGACCATTGTGAGGGTCATACATTCTGGAAGATATGTAATCTCCTAATATAACTCAAATACCTCTAATCAATATCATATAAGATATAGACATCCATATTATAATTATAACACTCCCCCTTGGATGTCTATTTGAGGATTATGCCTCGTTAAAACCTTACTAGACAAAACCCATTGGGACAAAAATCTAGTGAAGGAAAAAATACATAATTCCTTTATATGCTCGGGGATGTTGCCTCATTAAAAACCTTTCCGGAAAACCCTATGGGGACAAAACCATGGTCAAATAAAAAAGAGTGCAACACGTATCTTCTCTCACCCCGATGATCACATCACTAAGATCGCTTAGTTGGTGCAATCCAATATAATAAACCAACTTCTTTAATGTCAATATAGTAAGTGTATTGATAGAATATATGTTTGATTCTCATATAAATACGTGTTCTCCACTTAACCTTCACATATCAAGAAGGATTAAACATATGTCATACTTATCATTATACGAGTACATCCTCGTACTTCACAAGTTATATAGTATCAGCGAATGCAAAGTAAATGATACATTATATCATTTATAACCAATAGTGAGAACAATCAAAGTTTTATATACATTTAACTATGAAACTTATAAATCGATATTGTGATCATCATCTTTATAAGTTAAAGGGTCTTTCTTCATCAATTGACCTCCTAAACATGAGCGTCATTTGTCCATATAAAGATATATAACATCTTTCTTTATTATGCACAATGATTTCATCTTTAAGATGTTTAATTCATAAAACAAGACAAAACTTTGTATTACATTTCAAGGTATTTAACCGTCTTGAAAATCTCCTCATGAGTTCCATTCACATTTACCTCATCAAACCTTATGTAACTTATACCATATGCAAATAAAAATTTCTTTAAAACTAACATGGGTAAATTATGTTATTTCACTGGCTCATTTTAAACCAATACCATATTGCTTTTCACTTATATATTGATTTATTCAACTTGATCAAGTGTTATTCTTGAAAACTTTCTTATATGCTTTTAGCATTTTATATCACGAGACATGCTTCATGCATTTATATCCCTCATGGAATCTCAACTTCAAATGAGCTCTATTCATTCTCTTCTAGACGTATATCAATTATTTATCACATTGCCATACTTATACAATATTAAAATACATTATTGGATTCACCACATGTCACAATTAATTTCGTTATCTCATAACAACAGATGCATATCCAATAAGTGTTACAAATTTATGTATATTGACTTTAAGTCCCAATTACATGTCTCATCACACGAGACTTCAATCCTTTATTATTTAACTTGCGTCATTAAATTTGACCATTCATTAATCCAACATCCTCACATTCATTTTAGTGTTATATTATTTACTTGCATAATCATTCATATGTAATAGTACTATCGACGTCGATTTATTTCTTTTCGATTCTATACTTTACTAGACATTATATTCTATCATTTGTTGAGATCTCAAAGTTTTCATGTACCTGTGGTTTTCAATAACCTTCATGTTTAGTTTCTCTTTAAAAGACTATTATGGGGTCTTTATTACCTCGATTCGACCATCTTGATTTTATTGCTCCATTTTATCTCTTTATTCGAGGACTTTTATTTGGAATCGATTAGTCTATCACGTTACAGACGTGCCATAAACTTACTATCAATCACTGGTTTTAATGTTGGGACACACATTTTAAATGGAGCATTAGCAACGTATGTATGATCTAGTCACTTTATTTAGGTCACAAAACTTATCTGGCAACTACTAGATCTGAAACATAAATTATCCCATTGAACTTTAAGTTCATTTTCATTAGTGTGAGGATCAACATTTTTATATCATAATTTATTCCATATTTCTCGCTGCTCATTCCCTCCCCCTAAATGAATTATCAATTTCAATATCCCATTTTGCACAATTACAAAATATCACATGAGAAATATGGTTTGTGACAAAAAACCATTCTACTGGGGAGGATTCAAAATGGAAAGATGTGAATTCATATGTTATAGCATGCCCCATGAACTAAATGTCTTGTTCTCATAATATTATTAACTTTGCAATCAACTGGATATGTTTTATAAACGTTTCAACAAAAGCATTTCGTGTATGAACATGGGCTACTTTTATGTTCAACACTTATTCCAATAATCGTCCAATACTTGGAAGTACTCACCAAAGATTTTCAATAATTTAATTTGGAAAATCGTGCTCACATTTTATAAGTAGAGCCATTTAATCATACCAACTTTAAGTTGTGTATTTGATGATCATTTTGACGATGCATCGCTTTTAAAACTTAAAATAATCCACATGGTGGATGTATAGGCCTGCATACATCCTCTTTCTATTCTTTCCAAAAATTTATACGCTATAGTATTTACTTTACTATTGTGGTGATATATGAACAATTAACTTCCTCTATGTCTTTGAAGAAACTTGTGGTTCTTCTATATATTTCGCATCATCACTGACCAGGGATGGTCCAACCGGTCATGCCAATCAATACAACAATCTTGGCTCATAAATTTATACTTTATGATCACATGCGCTTTAATTGCACATTTTTACATATAAATAGAATAATATGGAAAGCCATTAAGATGTCATTAATCAATTAATATGCAATCAAAACAAATCACATGATAAATAATTCACATATATAAAGAAAACTCAATGACATAATTTGAGTCAATAAAAACTCCTTATACACTGACAACCTTAACAACAATATTGCAAAATTCACAATAATTATGGTCATCACATATTTTCCCTATTCCACGAGGGATAATTAATAAACTCTGACATTTAGAGAAAAATGGTTCTCTTATTTATAATGAATATGTATATTTTCGATGCCAACTTTATCTCTTACGCACGATCATTTTTATCTTTTGCCTTATCATGACACTTACATTGATCATCATATTATCGTATACACTTTAAAGAGTTGAGCATATTCAAAAAATACGATTTAATAGTCATCTATTAGAGCTCGTTGTTTTACATAGTTTGAAGGAATTAAGCATCAATTGTTAACCTCATTACTCATACATGACTTCATCTTCATATAATAAAACACTTATTAAAAAATGATAGACAATTAGTGCATCTATTCATGATAACATCTAGGAGTATCATATGGTGTCACGTATTAATCCCTTAACTAATCCAAAGTAGATAACTTTCTTTTTATTATGCATGGAAGCTTGATATTATTCAACCAATTAACTTGCAAAAATTGTAGATCAAAAGAGTAAGTCATGTCTAGCCGTTTTACCAAGCACATATCGCATTCGTCGGTATTAATCACATACATATAGATCACATAAACATTTTAACTTCCGTGAATTTCATAATATTTTATGCTAAGCAACAAGCACATGAAATTATCACATTAGAAAATATATGGTGTTACAAGTAATGTCACATAAATCAGTTGTCTAATGTTTAACATAAAAACTCAAATTGAGGGATTGCTACTTCCAATATTGCATATCATAGTCTATGATTTACAGCAACACTGATTTTTAGTTTAGATTAATTTAATTATGCTATAAATATAATAGTTCGCAATATTCCAAGCCCTACAAATTTATTCCAATATAAAGGCTTTCTAGATAACAATCAATGTTTACTTTCTTACAAGGATTTAGATTATTCCATAGATTATATGCATTATAAATAATTCTGAGTTCCAACTTCATGCATTACACTTTAAGAGCATCTCCATCAATAACTCGGGTTATTCTTTAACATCTGTCACGTCAGCGCCACATCAGCTTTAACATTTCATCTTAACATCCTCAAAAAACACCCACAACAATAACATCCCAAGTTAAACTTTAACATTTCATATTTTCAATTTCAACCCCTAAACTAAAACAAACACTTCATTTACACACACAAACAAAATAATAATTTCATATTTTCAATGTCACCCAACATACTATCCCTTCTTCTCCATATAAAGGAGGGTTTGTTTGAATCTGATCCGCCTCAAAATTAAAAAAATGCCACGTCCATCGTCCGATCAAGGATAATTACTCACGCATTAAACACCCCGCAATCCTCTTCGGTCATTGATTATCAATCAATCAATTCCCCAATCCTCAATCGCTCCCAAACCCTAAATCTATTTTCCATTTAATAGATTGAAAAAGAACATCACCTCCCCAAATCCTCAACCGCTCCCAAACCCTCTTGATTTCATCAATCAAAATCAACCAACCGCCGCTTCGATCATGGAATTATGGTTTTTTATCCATGGATCATATGCCCAAAAATCACACCACATTGCGTCTTTGGAATCCTCTAAAAGGTGATTTCGGTCAAATGTGTTTTTTAATTTTGATTTTCAAATCATTAACTCATGATTCTATTATCTGTTTGTTATTGTAGCATTTGATTTTTTATGTTTAGATGTTAGCATAGAATCATGGTCTTGATTTATTAAGTGTGTGACCAAAGGGATTGCTTAATGGTCTTGATTAGGGTGCGTTTAGGATTGCTTATATTGGGTCAGCGGTGTTTGAGTGAGCATATTGAAGCATCTTATTATCTAATAAGGGGGGTGTTTGTTTAAGCTTATATGCGGGCTTATGGGCTTATTTGATTTCGGCTTATATTTCATAAGGCTTAAATTTTATCGCTTACTTTGAGACTTGTGGCCTTATATTATCTTATATATAGTATATTATAAGTTTAGTAATCGGTAATAGGTTGATTGATATTATATTTTGGTTTAATGATTTAATTTGAAATAATGTATTACTGTTTTGGATTTGAAACGGTTTATAATGGGAAAATGATTGATATTATATCGGTAGCAATGTTGGGGCAGGCTCGATACCTATGTGTCATTGGGCGGTCAAACATCGTCCCTGTATGGTTTGCAAGGTCCATCCAAAACCGCAACACCGTGAACACATCGGCCTTTCTTGGTAAGTTATATTAAATGTGGAGTTATTGCTTGAAAATAATCTTGTCGTTATTTTAATTAATATTGGTACAATTTTCAAGAAACATCGTAAGTCCTTAAAAGTGATTATCACCGATTTAGGCATATGAATACTTTATGTTTTTACCCATAACCATGTATTAAAGTGGTGTATTCTTGTGATTAAAATGTGAGTCATATTTTCAGAATATTTTTTTAACTTATTCCTATAATATATTGGAAGGCTAATCAGCAGCATGATGTGGGTCTCGTGTATTTTTCTAAATCAATTATAGGATTAAATGATTAAATAGTATGTAAGTGTATAACCGATTTAGTTCGACTTTGACTTTAATTTTAAAACTATGGTGTGTTTTCTAAGCTTATTGTTGATATTGGTGAAAGGGTCCATTTTGAAGTAATCAACTTCTCAATAATGTATTAAGTATGTAAAACTGCTTTCAAGTATTTTCACAATTGCGATTGCCCTTTTATCGAAATGGATGTCCTTCTCAACCTTGTCTCGCCGAACATTGTTTGTATTCTTTATGGTTGCCAATGCAGTCATCTATAGGCGTTGCATCTCAGTCGAGACCAAGATCCGATGGTGCCAAAGGACAGTGACTCGAAGAAGGAACTAAAGAAGAAAGAACTTGCAAAACTTGAAGCAGTGCTTGCAGAATTCGGATTAGCGGAAAACAACGGCCAAGAAGATTCTTGTGGTAAGCTGGTGGGCCAGATCCCAAAAGGACTATGGACGTTGACTTACCTTACCAATTTGTATGTATGTTTACCAATCTTTATGTGTACATTTATAAGTTGGTTGTAGCAGCTGGTGTAGTTGATGACATAATAAAACTATCGTATTTGCACTTGCGTTCTGGTGTGAGTACACTAATTTATATCCTTCTTCTATTATGATAAGGCAAAATGGGCAGGGTAAGGTAATGGGCCACAATGGGTAAATGCTTACATTTGATTTTTTGGCGTCTGAAATTATAGAAAGAAAATGCTTACCTCACCTAGAAGACAATCTTCACTTGCTGCTTCTACATTATTTGGAGTTGTGGATAACTTGGGTGTCGGATGAATTTTCAGCTTTTCTCTCGCACAATCTCAGAAATGACGAAAGATTATCAGCAACTAATCCCTTGATAGTAAGTAGTCTATAATTGCTTTTATTTATCAATTTATATTTTATGCCCGTACTTCCTTTATGTCAGATGATCTTCCAAAATTAATTATTTAACCCTAAATATTGTGGTGATTCATTAGAGTCCGATGTGCAACTTAATGATGCACTATTTGACCGCTTTCGTGGAAAGGACTACCACTTTTTGTTGCGTAAGTTTATTTCCATAGCACGATTGCTTTGTTTCACCATTATTTCATGAAAATCACATGGATGTTAGGTTAGCCATGTCTAATAGATCATTGTGGTGCTTTGGATATGCAGTTGGGATAGCCATGTCTAACTTTGTTAGCGGCTTGAGTTTAGAAATAATTAGGACTTTATGTGTCGATATGTTCTGCTCTTTGGAATGAAAATATGAAATAAAGTGGAAATATATTAGCATTAGTTTTGTTTAAAATCTTATTTACTCAGTTTTGATTAACCATGGAATTTAATAAAAGTTTATGAATGTAGATATATATGTTGCACATCACTGTATTTGCATGCTCCATTTATAGACCTTGAACTCCTAGCATACTTTTTAGTAGAGTACAATTTGTAAAGTTTCCACCATCCATCTTTGGCAAGTGGGCCATTGAACATGATGAAGTTCTATGGGTGAGTGTTTGATTTTCTACTATATTTTGGTTATATCTATTGACTTAACAAAAATTTTGTTACAAACTTGAGCTTGAGCTTTATATGTTTTATCTTGAGGTGTTGACTTCAATTAACATGATTTTGCAGAAATCTTATGAAGCAGATGAAGAAATAAAATCAGTGCAAGGAAGATATGTAGGAAGACGACTCTATTGATGCCGGGATACTGAACTCAATGACAGTCTCAAATGAACATTTCCAAACAGCTCTTGGAACAAACAAACCATCTGCTTTGCGTGAGACAATACGTATATCCATAATTTACGAAATTATTCCAAGCTACTCTTTTAAATGAACTGACTTTAAATGAATCATCATTTTTGTTTTCGGACCTAAAACAGGTTGTGGAAGTTCCCAATTGCAGCTGGGATGATATTGGAGGTCTCGAAAACGTTAGTCCAAGAGGTAATGAAAAACCGTGCACTAAGTTTAACTAATACATCATCACACGCTTTTATCTCGAAAGCATGTTTGATCTCGAGTTTAACTAATACTTTTAAAAAAGTAATGAAAACCGTGCACTAAGTTTAATTAATAATTTTTAAAGCATGTTTGATCCGAAAGTATGTTAATTTTGATGTTATCATGTTTTATTGGCAACAAAGCTTCAACGAAGTCGGCTTCGAGACATTTTTAGAAAGTTAGGGTAATGTCGTATATGTGCTCTTCAATTTGATGCTACTTTGCTTAAATGTTTGGCTTAGATTTTAGTTAATGCTTTATATATGTGCATTTTATATTGTTACCGTGTTACGTCTACGTTATCGGATACTTGAAACATGGTTTGAACAAACTATACACGTTATATTCACTCTTATACTTTTTGTTTCATAATTAAGTATATTGTTAAAATCATGCTCTTATGCAGGGTTTTACGGGCAATGCTAATGGGAAAACAGTAAGTTTTAGTGCCTGCGCAGACAATCAGAACTCAACTCTTAGATAAGTGACTTTGAAACAGATGGTACGATTCCTTAAACTTTAACTGTTTTGTCTTCATACTTGCTATTATAAAGATTACCGTTGTTCAAAATTCAATTGAATTAAGTGTCTTTGTTAAAACTATGCCCTTATGCGTTTTTCACGCAGTAGGTCAACACTACAAGGTTCTGTGAAAAAACTTGCAAGAGGACCTTTATGTTTAAGGTACTCACTACTGATAGAAAAGTAACCGCTGGCACGACCAGCACCATTTACACCAGCTACACCAGGAACACCTGCTGCACCACTATTTGACTGGTTCATACCAGATACAAACCATGGTTAAAATTCCTTTACGAAATTACTTCTAACCAGCTTCAATTTTTTTTGTGTTCAAACTTTTGCTAAAGAATGCACTTCGCCTACTAATATTTGCGCTATTATCGATACTGTAGAGATAGAGATGATAAATGTAAGTATGATTTTCATCCTTAATCGAAGTATTGTTTATTTTCAGGGAATCATATGTTGGAAATGTATCCATTTTCATTGCAATGGAAGAACAGCTCAAGCAGGTACTTGGTTGTTACAACTATTCCATATTATATGATTGTCTTGATCCAAGTTACCATCCGTTGTGCTTTTTATATGTTTACAGTAGGGTCTTCCTCTTTAGCTCAATGTCTCTTTTTTTCTAATGTTTTAAAATGATGTTCTGTTAGGACTATTTTTTTTTTTGGCTTTTGTTAGGAAGTCCAGTTAGGCATTGTTTTGCACTATGTAAATATGTTTGTGGTACGAGAAATTTAATGAAGTGAAAATTTCACCCACCTAGACATGGTTTCCAGTGTGTCTCTATGAACTTGTGTATATTTCTTTATTTCTCAACTATTGTTGGCATTGCACCTATTTTCCTTTTTGCAACTCTTTTGTACGAGATCTTGCTTTCTTAAGAACCTAATGTTTACGTTTAAACCACCATCAGGGTGAAATTGTGATTTTCATTTCAAACCACCAATCAGAAGCGATCCATTGTTATTGCCTTCTCGTCAAACGACAAATCCTTATATTTCGAGAACATAGTAAGCCCGATATATTTTAGAACCATGTATCATTAAAGTGCTTCCATTAGTCCAATATTTGAATGTTGTTATGCGATCTTTGCAAGCCGCTCAAGAAGGAACTTAAGCGTAACAAACCGGTCAAGTTGGGTGGTTAAGTAATGGGTCAAATACGGTGGACATGGGTTGGGTGTTAGGTGACATATCTACAATCTATCCGGTAGTAATTATGTGTACTTATTTCGCTTATATTATTATATAAAGAATCATTTGTAGTCTTAAATCCCAATTAGGACCCGACCATTAAGAAAGGTATCACGGTGAGTGAGCAAGGTTAGCATTTAAACTATTTAAAATGGCATGCAAGTAAAACTTCAAATATACTTTGTATTTTTTTTTTTTTTTTTTTTTTTATCAAAATGGCATGCGTGAATTGCATTTGGTCATCGGGGTTGGATAATGAGTTTTGCCATTTTCTTGGATAGCGTTAGTAGGTATTATATTGAGAAAGATGGTCAAACCATAGTCCATAAAATGAAAAGCAAATCCGAAAACCATTGAAAAGGAATTTCGGAGATCAAGGTCTAGAAGATTAGGCGAAAAGTACTAAGAATAGTGTTGAGAGTCATCGAGAGATTACCTCATATAGATTGAAGACATGAACTTAGGGAACTTAGGGAAGTTATCTGTTAAATATTTACTTAGGGAAGTTATCTGTTATAGTGACTAAATTGAGTAGTGGTCAGGGAAATCAAAGAATGGAATATTATCAAGCGCCCTCCACAATTTCGGATACATCATACCTCTTGAGACGCTATGATAGAAAATGACGCACGCACATACAACACACATCATATTATTGGTCTTAATTAGTCAACAGATTTGAAACTATCGGTTAGCCAACTGTTGATAGATACGTAAATGAAACAAACTGTGTTTCGCATGCTGCCTTTAAAATCTTAGGTTCCCACATAATTGGTATGACAATACACGATTAATTACTGGTAGAAATCTATACAACTTACGCACCAAAATATGTGTACTAACCATTTATCACATTCATGTCTTCATTTTATAGACTGGTGCCTACGAGTACAGGAAAAGCAATAGTCGTTGAATCAGAATTGGTTGCACTTGCAGAATTGAAACCTGGAGACCTCAACAAAGTTAATGAAGTTAAGGTATACCGGAAATGGACAACGAAAAGTCTTCCCTACCTCACTCCTACCACCTTCTGCTACATGTTGTTAGAAAAACATGTATGTGCCATCATTATTATAATAACAAGTATGTACTTGCACATTAAGAATAACCATTTCATCTATTTCACAGGGTTCTGCGATCCAGGAAAACATAGGCTTGAAGGAGAAACCTAACTTCGACCACAAACTTCAGTTAGATTCAACGTGTCAGATTCACGGGTTCGGGTGTATGAAAACATAAAGATGGCAATCGAGATTGAACAATGCGACGGCACTCATTTTCAGCAGGTTTACACAGGTTGATCCTATACCAATCAATGGTTTCCCTGACCACTACCTCAACTTTGTTGCGTACAATGAAGTTGAATCTCGAGCGGATGTGAAGGACTCAATACTTACAGGTATTCTCATTTACAAAAAATAGTGCTTCCGGTTCCTATATTACTAAAACTCATTTCTGTATCAACAGATTATTTCATAATTTGGATTCATTATGATAATAACCGGCTGATGTATACAAAGCGTCACGACTTAATTAACAAAATGATTTTGCGTTTCTTGATGTGAGGCCATAAACAAAGTTTAAAGAGGTTACTAAAGTTATTTTTTACTTCTAAGACCACTAAATGAATTAGCAATGAATTACTAAAGGCACGTGGGTTGTCATATTATTGTAGGTGTAGGCTCATCCGTGTCATTTCAGGAATGGCTAAGCAGGGCTAAAAACTGTGCTATATTTAGCTAAGAAAAGGTATTTCATTTTTTAACATCAAGAAAAGTTATTTAAGTGACGCAATGTGGGCCATGTTTTTCAAGTTCATCAGAGTGCATAAAAAAATAGGGCTGACCACACTTTTTGTTAATGACTATTTATTATCTTTCTTATGAACTGTTGCAGAACTTTAGGTGACCAGGAAAGTGCGATCAAGGAGTAGTTTCTGTCTTAAAATGGAAGCAAAAGGTACTTTTGGTAACACGACACTGTAAGTTCATTGTTACATTTCATTTGTGCAATAGCTGCATATGTGGAGAAATCACCGATCGAAACTATTTTGTGAGTATTTTCAAGAAACGGATGGCACACTCACCACTCCAAAATGGATCTCGCCGTGATTACGCATCGCCTAGGATCATGTTCGCACCCATCTATTGTCGTAGCGCTACCGCAATAACAAACGATAAGCTATCTATTATTTTCACACGATAACGGAATCATCGGTCGGACAAAGCAATAACTTTCACGCCACTCTTTGGTCTTCACAATCATCTCGCTAACGGTAACTTAATTTATGCGCTTACGCACAACCAAATTCAAATATACTTGAGGTGAATATGTTTGTGGTACGAGAAATTTAATGAAGTGATAACTTCACCCACCTAGACATGGTTTCCAGTGTGTCTCTAAGAACTTGTGTATATTTCTTTATTTCTTTATTTCTCAACTATTGTTGGCATTGCACCTATTTTCCTTTTTGCAACTCTTTTGTACGAGATCTTGCTTTCTTAAGAACCTAATGTTTACATTTAAACCACCATCAGGGTGAAATTGTGATTTTCATTTCAAACCACCAATCAGAAGCAGATCCAGCTGTTATTGCCTTGCTGCTCGAAACGACAAATCCTTATATTTCTGAGAACATAGTAAGCCCGATATATTTTAGAACCATGTATCATTAAAGTGCTTCCATTAGTCCAATATTTGAATGTTGTTATGCAGATCTTTGCAAGCCGCTCGAGAAGGAACTTAAGGTGCGTAATAAACCGGTCAAGTTGGGTGGTTAAGTAATGGGTCAAATACGGTGGACTCGGGTTGGGTGTTAGGTAACATATCTACAATCTATCCGGTAGTAATTATGTGTACTTATTTCGCTTATGTTATTATATAAAGAATCATTTGAGATATCACTACCAGTTCTCAATGACCCGTAAAATGCATCGCTACCATTCAAGGTACCGGACTTGTTGATCAAATGATTAAAGTTTCAAGACAGATGGAGTTGGAGTACAAACAACAAGAGAAAAGGCAAGCATCTTAGTTAGTACTGCTAATGTTGAAGAAGGTACTGCCAGTGATGCTGCAAGAACTGCTGACAAGGGAAAAGCTCCAATGGCTGAAATTGAGCAACCAAAGAAGGTGAAGAAGAAGGTTCTTACACAGATTGACTTTGATGAAAAGGTTGCCAAGAAAATTCATGAAGAAGAGGTTGCTAAGTTCATGGAAGAACAAAGGGTTATCAAAGAAATAAAGGCTAGTGATGAGCTTGCTGCTAAACACTTATATGATTTACAACATCAAGAGATTCCTACAGATGAAAGAGAACAAGCTTTAAATGACTTAATTGCATAATCAGGAAGAATCAAAGAGAGAAGAGAGTTGCAAGACCTAAACCACCTAAAAAAGCTCAGATCATATACTAGATGAAAGAATATCTCAAGCATCAAGATAACTGGAAAGCAAGTCAACTGAAGGGAAATTCGAATGCTGAGATTGAGAGGATGTACTTCAATGCTTACAGAAAAATACAAAGTTTTGTTACAATGAGTGAAGAAGAAAAATTTTCAGGAGCAAAAAGAGCTGGCTCAAACATGGAATCTAAAGCTTCAAACAAAAAAATGGATGAAGATGATAACAAGATACTGGATCGGTGGTCATTCAAGAAGATGCAGTTGATGCAGCTCCTTTGAATGCCAAATTTGCCATCACTGATTGGCAGACAGTGTCGATGGCCATAAAAACTATATTGAGTTGACAAGATCTAATGGCTTCAAAGGTAGATATCCCACTTTTGGTTATATGTTGCACTTTATTGATAGAGAAGATTTGGAAGCTTTATGGAAGATTGTCAAATTCAGATTTGGTTCAACAAGGCCTACATGTACTCTAAATTTTGCAATGTGGCATGCCTTAAGGTGTATGTTTGAGCCAGATGCAAATGACCACTGGTGGAAGATTACATGGTCAAGAGCTAGAGACTATATCAATACTGTGGAGTAAATGTAGTGGAGTTAAGTGAAAGTTGGGTGTACATGCTAGTGGACAGGAATTATCCACTTTCAGCTTTGGTGGCAACTCAAATGTTAGACAACAAACTTACTACTTATGTTACGAAGGGAATTCATATGGCTTACAAGCTTCTAAAGAAGATAGAGGAGATTGCTCACAAGAAGTAGTGTGTTTGGAAGAATCCCCCAACATCAAACAGTTTAATTCATGAAACTTATTGAGTTGCAGTGGAATCATAAGTTTGGGGAGGATTGTTGGAAATAAACGCCCAAGATTAATGCACTTAGTAATTGCCAAGCATCTGAGACAAGAATTATCAAGATAACACTAGCAAGACTAACCGACTTAGTACTGGTAGTTGAACTTTAGATGTGAAATTGTAAGTGTTTATAAGAAGTCACATGAGATTGTTAGCGTGTTAGCCTTATATTATTTTTTATACTTGTCGTCGATGATCATTATTTACATTTCAATTGTTCACAATAACATAAAAATTTAACATCATATGTTATTACAATATATTCGTTAAACTTTACTTTTATCCTTTACGATTACCACCAAAATCAAACTATGTTTAACTGAAATACTCAAATTTGCAATACCAACTTAATCCTGTATAAACCGAACTTGATAAACCAAATCAAGTCTAATAAATCGGATCCGGAAAATAAAACAACTGTATTGAGCCAAAATTCTTAAAAACCCGTTTCAAAAAAATACAAACCGAAAAGTTTAATGTATTAATAATAGTGCATACCCTAATCAATTTCTAGATCCGCCATCGAAATCAATCATGGTATTATTAGAATTATAAAGCGAGAAAATTATCTACTGATCTAGGATGTGAAACAAACTAAGCAATAAAAAATCAAAATATATGACATATAATACATGATGTAATATGTTATTTAATTTAGTGTGACTACTAATGCATAAAGAAGCCATAGAAGCAAACTGGATATATTAGTGTACATATAAAGAAACAATAAAGAAGCAAAACACTTAAATATGTGTCATATTCACAGCTCATAGAATTTAAAAAGAAAAAGAAAAAAAACGTACTAAAAGACTTTAATTATATGATCTCACTGTGGTAACTATGGTATCGATGTTCGTCTCTTGTTTCGATAAAATATTCATATATAATTAACTATACATACTCTAGATGATAACATAAACACAGGTTGACGTACCCGTATAGGAATCAAAATCAAAACGTGCTTGAGAGCGTGCTAATAACGTGTTGTAAACACGAATTGAGGGAATGAAAATATTGTTTAACTGATCATAGGAGCTTACAAAGGATATATATAAAATAAATACTAGGATAAAACCCTAATAGTTAATTGGGTCATGGGCCTCTTATGAGTTATATGAACATCCACTAATTATTATTCATAACAAGTAGGAGGTGTGGTGAGGGGTTTTTCTTGCCTCATTAGTCTAATGCTAACAACGACCGAAACCCACCCCAACCGAATACCCGACCGCTAGCACAACTGATCCCGAAAGTTGTCTGAAATGATGTTTTATATAAGATAACGCAAGAACTTAAGACTGAAAGTGTAAAACAAGGGTTGTTTACAACAGAAACCAACACGGATTGTTTTCGTGTTTTACCATTGTTATTCTCCAAACACTTAGTCGTTTTAGACCGATTTCCCGAACTTGATATTTTACCAAAATTTCAAGATTTCTTAATAACCAAAAACCATTTTAGACCTATTTCTTTTTCATAATGATGAAACCTAAATTACCTAAGTGTTACATATAAGTTCATTACCATAATCATTAACGTAATACGACAAACGGTTTCATAAAACCATATGTCTCATTATAACTCTTATATGTTTAAATATTAAAAACGCAACATGTTAGTAGGGAATTTCATGTGAGGGGCCTCTTTGGGGTGAACGACGAGTTGTTGAAATAATGGACTTGGTACTATTTGAACTAATAAATGTTTTCGGACTATGAGTGTATAACAAAGTAACCCACGATATATTAAATATGAACTACTATATCAATTTCTGTTGATATCCGACTATTATATCAATTTCTGTTGATATCCGACTAGTATATCTAGATATTCGACTAATATATCAATTTATGTTAATATTCGACTATTATATTTGACTATTATATCAATTTATGTTGATATCCGATTCTAATATCAATTTATGTTGATATACTGTTAACATTTTTGCAAACTAGTGAAACAAGTAAACTTATGCTATAAATAATAAAAACTAGGGATTATCATACTTGAATAATCTTATATAGTTTTAAAGAAACTCAAAACAAAACCGTAGCATTTCGAATCAACTAAATCGGACTTGTGAATCAAAAGTTATGACTAGTTTAGGTTACTAAAGGAAATAGTGGTAAATGGTAAAAAGTCTTGTGATGTAAATTTAAAACGCGATTTTAACCTCTTTCTGGTTCAAACCAGCAAAAGTGTAAAACACGAAAATTATCTCGAAATGATGTTCTACATAAGACAACGAAAACTTAAACCGAAAGTGTAAAACAAGGGTTGTTTACAACAGAAACCAAAACGGATTGTTTTCGTGTTTTACCAATGTTATTCTCCAAACACTTAGTCATTTTAGACCTATTTACCGAACTTGATATTTTACCAAAATTTCTAGATTTCTTAATAACCAAAACCATTTTAGACCTATTTCTTTTTCATAACGATGAAACCTAAATTACCTAAGTGTTACATATAAGTTCATTACCATAATCATTAACGTAATACGACCAACGATTTCATACAACCATATGTCTCATTATAACTCTTATATGTTTAAATATTAAAAACGCAACATGTTAGTAGGGAATTTCATGTGAGGGGCCTCTTCGGGGTGAACAGACGAGTTGTTGATTTACGATTTAAAGTTTCCTAGATCCTCATACGTTTACTACACGACCTCTGACTTATGATAGCCCGAATAGTGGTACGATATTTAACTAAACACGTTTCATAAACTAAATTGTTTCATTAAATGACATACACGATCACTACAAACTACCATGTACAACATCTTTATCAATATAATGACTTATATAGGCTCGTTTATATTTTCACATCATTATTCCAAAACCTAAGACGCTACATCATATTTTAGGTTGCACGTCGAGGTTTTTCCGACTTATCCATCGATTTCGTTATATATTTGATATCATCCACTCACGGTGAGTTTCATAGCCCCATTTTCTATCGTTTAACTGTTTTGTAAACTTTTTGAAAGAGATAAATGTTCAACTACTTTAATTAACAATCACGATTATTTGTAAAACGTACGTTTATCGCTTATCCTAGCACGAATGTTGTACTAACGGATGTGGTCATAGTTGAGTGAGCGCGAATATTGTGATATAGGTCCATTGGAATTGATGAACCCCATTTGTGTTGACCTAGTTAGGGCAGGCATACGCACTATATATGAGAACCTTAGGTGTAAAGGCAAATCATGAATTATTTGTTGAACTAATGGACTTGGTACAAACACGAACTAATAGACTTGTCAAAATGGACTTGGTATAAACACGAACTAATAGACTTGAGAACATTGAACTAACAGACTTGGTATCATAACGAACTAACGGACTTGGTGCAATCTTAAACTAACGGATGTGGTACTATTTGAACTAATAATTGTTTTCAAACTATGAGTGTATAACAACTTAACCTACAATATATTAAACACGATTATGTTGTGTGTAAGTAGATTAGCTGTTGATTGCCTGGAATATGCGTTTTGAGGAACGCCAAGAATTAACTCTATATTCATGTTGATGGATCCACATGATTACGTGAAATGCTTTAGGTAAATGTAAAAAAAAAATTCATTTGAGCATAGCATTTTGGCATTTTAAAATACGGCTTTATGAAAATAATACGCTCAAATGAATTATGTACAAGGTTAAAGTAGAATTTGTTTCACTTACGCATTTCAAAGTAGCATTTCAAAGGAGGGTTCAAATGAATTATGGAAGATGCGTTTCGAGAAACGCCAAGAATAACTCTATATTCATTAAGTCCATTTACGCTCAATTTGCTGTTATACAAGTAGAATTTGTTTCTTCAACTGCACACAGGACATAGGGAAGTACTTTGCGAGTTGTTAATGCATCTCCACCTTATTACTGATCACCTCTTTTCTAAAAATGTGAAAGGCTGCACTTAATATAACTCTTTCTTAACGAAACTTAATATAACTGGATGGGAAAGGTTCTAGTAAGATTTAATTAGGCAATGCCAGTATTAAATGGGTTTTAAACTAGTTCATTGGTTAAGAAAGACATGTTATCTCATTGATTAGATCGATTAGGATCATACTGTAAATATGCCACAGGTATGATTCTGTAACTCACTAAACAATAACAGTAACCGGCATATTTCTAGTAAGATTTAATTAGGCAATGCCAGTATTAAATGGGTTTTAAACTAGTTCATTGGTTAAGACAGACATGTTATCTCATTGATTAGATCGATTAGGATCATACTGTAAATATGCCACAGGTATGATTCTGTAGCTCACTAAACAATAAGAAAAACCAATCTAACATCACAAAAGCCATTTTAACAGCTTGGCATAAAAATAAATGATATTTCGCAAAATCACAAACCACTTTAAAGGAAATAGACACAATAACAAAATGTAACATACACGGCTTTGAGATTACATAAGCAGGTTACAAAAGGATCCCTGCATAAGTAAAACCCATAGATCATTATCTACTACTACGTACATGTTTTAAAAATATAATGAGAAGATCCTTGTTTACAAGCATGTCCTTTAACAATATCTATTACTATAACTAGCTAAACCGAAAAAATCATAGATTGGGAGTTTTAATCCAACAAGGTATGTAAGAGCTATTTATATCACTATGTATGACTATAAGTTGTGACTACAAAGGATTATGACAGTAACCTAGACCACTTGCAACACCAGTGACTATCTAGAGTCATTGGATTCTCACGTGAGACGAGTGCAACACAGGCTTTCAGAAGCACAAGTCTCATGTGAACTAATGTTTCAAGATATGCATTGGTGTTGCAAGTGGTCTAGACTACTTTCATAATCCTTTGTAATCAATGACAAAAAGTCATACATCGTGACATCAAGAGCCCCTTGCAATACCAAATTAGAATTTAAAAACTAAAATACATGCTCTTAAAGATGTCCTCATTATGACTATCGCAAACTAAAGCTACAAATTAAATTTTATATTCCAAAAATTTGACAACCATAATGTGATCACCACTGCCGTCCTCATTTGGATATCCTCCTATGAATCCTTCAAACGATAATCACATACCCATAGAGCAATAATCAGGCAAAGCCACTGTAAACCAAAATAATACCAATATTAGAACACAAATTAACATACGCGCTAATGTTAATAGTAGCATTAAACAATCTTTCAAGCAAAAGACAACCTACAAACTTTCAAGTAAATGCATAATTTTGGCATATCTATAGTTGAACCAGCAGCATACAACAGCAATCTAAACTACTTCACATAAAGTACATGTTTTAAAAAGGCAACCAACAGTTCATCACTTTTATATATTCTGACCTCAGTTTCACGATCTCAAAACATTTATCTAAGAAAGAAAGAAAGTTCATACAAGATCTAGCAACTTAAAACTTAATTTAAAACTGCCAAAAGCAACATAAACTATATCATGCTCATGATTTAATGAAAAATACTCGACATGAAAAACAGCATACTAGTAAAAAGACTGATGTGTATACCTATGCTTGGCGAGGAGCTTCAAAGGCGGCCATTTCTTTGATGGTGAGACCATCAAAAGAAATACGGCGACTGAAATAGGGTTAGGGTTTTCTTTTTTATAGTGGTCTCTAGCTTTTTATTTAGTCCTTTCCGTATGGCTTGCTTTTCAGTTTGGTCCTTATTTTTTGTATTGTTTGCTCTTGGCGTACTTTAAGTTTGGTCCTTGATCTCATAACAGTCATAAGTACTTTGGAGTTTGGACTTTTGGTTCTAAATCTTGTTATATACAGTTTTGATGTTTATATGGATTTTATGAAAGAGTATTTAGGTAAAATATGTTATGGATAAAAGGAGCTTTATAAAGTATTTTAAGCTACTTATTATAAAAAAAAAAATTGGAAAAATTACGGAAAGTATAAAGTTTGTTAGCCCATTAGTGAAGCATGGCCCAAGACTAAGAGCATGATTTTTGTAAGTGCTTGTTCTTGGACTTGGACATGTGCCCTTTATGATAAACAGAATGTAAGTTTAGTAGTTTACCATCTAAGCTACTCATCCTTTGTTTATTGTATTACCTTTCTTAGGACATAAATAGAAAATTAATTTGCTTATATCTTATTATTAACAAACTCCAAACGATATCGCAGGCTTCTATCGAGGGGGCTACTATCAATGTATATATATAAGAACAGCGGCGGATCTAGATATTTGAATCATGTGTGGCACAAACAATTTTTTTTCCCCTCAAGTTGTAACTAATACAAAGTATAGAATAAAAATCTAACGCGGTACTAGAAAAATATATACAAGCTAGTATAGTTACTTTGATCAGCCTAGAACAAATTATCTCTTCCATATTTCATGAATTGAACATATGACTTGTTCACGTTGGCATAATCATTAACTCAAAACCTTATCAAAATGAAACTTAATAAAACTTGGATGTCAAATAGAAATATGAAGCTAAAAAGAAAAAAAAAAATGGTAACACAATCATATCAATATCTAGTTAAAAAAACTATTGTGTGAATCTAGTTTAGTAGTCCTAAATTGTGACTTTTCTTTAATGAGTTCTCACACATTACTCTCTACTCTCTTTAAAAACAATACTAGAACATGGAAGAAAACAGTAAGTTAGAAAGCAAATACTTCGTAATAATATTAGAGCATTAAAGGAAGATGAAAATAATATTTAAAACTAAAAGATAGGCCAGCCCACAAGTTTTATTGGGAATAGTGATATGACCCATTTTTTTTGACGTTTTGTATTTTCACTTTTCACAATAGATTTTTATTTGGAGAAATTTTAGGCTATTTAGTCTTTTCATCTCAAAAGTGCTTGTTTATTTTACTTCCATTTTCTTTATGAACAAAACTCAAGAACACACCGTTAGTCTTCTTCTCCGCTTCATTTTACTCCGTGGATGAGGAAAAAACACAGTCAACTTAACGTATATGTGCTTGTCACCAAAAAAGAAAAAAAATACACTTCATATGGCCAATCCATGTGTGGCACGTGCCACATGTGGCCAAGGCATAGCTCATAAGAAACTCTAAACGATGTTGCGGACTTCTATCAATGTACATATATGAGGTACTTACCTTGCATTGCTACGGGATTAATTTAATTTTAAACCACATTTTATGTCTTTGATTTTTTATGTTAAAGTATTATTAGTGGTTAATTTTACAAACATTACTAGTTTTAGATCTCAAGTGCATGCACAAGATTTTTGGATAGATATTTTTTTAGATTCGTTTTGCATATTACATGAACATAGCTAAACAAAACATGAAATCTTTCTGATAATAATGTATTTTAAAATATATTCCAACTGGTAAAGTTAATGAAGTATAAATGTCTATAATATATAATAAAATTTAAGTAACTAGAAAAAATGTTTGTAGCTTACATTAAAAGCTCATGAAGTTCTTTATTTATTTGTAACTTTATTGTGTTCATCTTATTCATTCTTTTAAATCTTAACAGGTATCTTCACTTGACCGTTAATAACTTAATACAATAACGATCTTTTTGGAATATGAGTATAAGTATAACTTATACGTATAAGTGTAACTTATACGGCTATATGAATGAAAATGATTAAATATGTTTTGTACATGAAAATGGTTTAAAGAAAACCCAATAATGGCATCCTCATTGCATTGAACTGATTTGAGTATAATACATCTTCACATCACCACCACATCACCTTTACACTTTACTACACAAAATTTCTATAATTCATTAAATCTCATAATGTTAAATTGATTGCCACATGGTTATAGTGTTTGATAAAGTGGGACAACTGAAAAACAAAGGGGTGTATTAATCTAATGAAAATTTAGAGCAGTTGGGCTCACATAACTGATGTGTGTCGTGTGGTATAAGTAATTATATTATCAAGTTTTACTATTTATATTTTACCTTTACCTATAAACTAACGTTGGCGGGCAATGTACCCAATCAATTGTAGGTTCGTTGGTAAGTAGGTGTCGATCACTAAAAGTGGACTTAACACTTAAGCTATTGGTATTCTAATTATCTACATTAACCTAATTAACCTAAACTAACGCAATAGGGGGGTTTTCAGGCACGAGTTTTGTTTTAATCTAAACTAATAAAGTGATAAATAGAGCTAGTAACACACACAAGCATATAAACAGAAGATAAATAAGAGGTCAAGCTCAAATGTAAGAAAAACGTATTAACCAAGTTACTCAAATAAATGCCATATTTGTCGACGTGTGTAATGATTGTACACATTCGTTGGTGGTTTTCTAATGAAAGATAGGTGGTACTTCTCCTTAAACTCGAGGTTTATATATCGGTTAATCCTGGCACAATCAACCAAACCCGCATAAAGTCTCACCATTGATTATATTCTATCTAGGTTATTTTATTTTGCAACCTAGCTCATAAAGGCTTTACAAACTTATGGCATAATAGTTATCTTTATATTAATAGCCTACTATCCATTTAACCACTAAAAGAAACATAACATTATCTATTCACTTAACCAACAGCAAAAACAGGATGCTATTTATAGTAATATCGATCTAGTCATAAAGATAAGCAATATGTAATATTTATCTCGAATTGTAGTTGTTATCTACTTAATGAGATTGCAGGTAATAGTAAAACAGGACTTTATCTATAGATCTAAACCTAATTACAAGTCTAGTCTATTGTCCACTTAACACAATACCAAATAACACAAACACGACTTAATCAATAAATATATCATCAGTTGAATGACATATCAAAACTTAATCAAGCAATAAACGTATATCAATTGATAAACATAATCAACATGCAACGAAAGAGTAAACAATCGATATAAAAAAATCAAAACATTATATTATCATAAAATTAGCTATTACCTACATGTATTATCCCATAATCTCAGTAATATTACACAATATTTTATTCGAAACGATTAAAGTATAATTCATAAAATAAACGATACGCTAACCGAACGAATATATCGGAGAATAATGATTACAATAGTTTTCCTATGGAATGGAAGCACTAGCATGACCTTTTTGGTTTCTAAAATCGACTGGAAATCGTACTTGATGGTTCTAGCTCTCTGAACTCGAGGTTTTCTAATGAAAGCTAGGTGGTACTTCTCCCTAAACTCGAGGTTTATATATCGTTTAATCCTGTCACAATCAACCAAACTCGCATAAAGTCTCACCGTTGATTATAATCTATTTAGGGTATTTTATTTTGCAACCTAGCTCATAGAGGCTTTATAAACTTATGGCCTAATAGTTATGTTTATACTAGTAACCTACTATCAATTTAACCACTAAAGGAAACAGAACATTATCTATTCACTTAACCAATAGCATAAACATGATGTTATTTATAGTACTAGTGATCTAGTCATAAAGATAAGCAATATGTAATATCTATCCTGAATTATAGTTTATCATCCACTTAACGAGATTACAGGTAATAGTAAATCAGGACTTTATCTATAGATTTAAACCTAATTACAAGTCCAGTCATTATCCACTTAACACAATATCAAATAACACAAAACATGACTTACTCAATAAACATAACATCAGTTGAAAGACATATCAAAATATAATCAAGCAATAAACGTGTGTCAAGTGATAAACATAATCAACATGCAAAAAAAGAGTAAACATTCGATATAAACAAATCAAAACATTATATTATCATAAATTTAGCTAATACCTACAGGTATTAGCCCATAACCTTAGTAATATTACACAATATCATATTCGAAACGATTAAAATATAATTCATAAAATAAACAATACGCTAACCGAACGATCATAGCGGAGTATAATGACTACAAGAGTTTTCCTATGGAATGAATGCACTAGAAGGACCTTTTTTCCTTCTAAAAATGTCTTGAAATTGTACTTGATGGTTCTAGCTCTCTGAAAGTCGTATGTTAGGTTTTCTATTTATAGGCTTCGAAAAAGGGTCGATACGGCGTATTGATAGACCGATACGGCATATCGAGGTATCTTGGCATAGGGTTCACGATTATAAAATTATAGAATATTCATCAACCACCATCAAATACGGCGTATCTTTGCACATAGATACGACGTATTGGAGTCTTCTCGTCATGGATGTTTTTTTAAAGCTAGGGCATGGATACGCCGTATTTGCATAAGTGAATACGGCGTATTGATACTAAAACGTGCTAGCTCTTCTTGTTGACCAAATTTCATATACATCGTATTGTAGAAGTGAATACGGCGTATGCATCAAAGTCAGAAAATGGACTTGAATTCGTCTAAGTCTTGGTATACGGCGTATCCATCTAGAATGATACGGCGTATTCTTCGTCAGTTCAATAGAATTTCTCGAACTTCATCACTTTAGCTCCAAAACACGTCCTTTATGCTAACTTTCATCAATTGCTCGATAATAAATGAGATTTACATAAATAAACAATTAAGTATCAATTCTTATATGAAATGATATAAAACGAGCAATATAAACAAGATAAATGATGCTATAAATTAGTCATTATTTGATGTCATTAAATATGCCCCCCACTTGAATCCCACTTGTCCTCAGGTTGACTTTAGTTAAAACTTATGAAAAAGTATCCTAAACATTTGTCTAGGATTTTTCTATTTAAGCATTTAAGTTCTATCTCTAGTGCACAACCAAACACCTCACGAAATAGGAAATGAAAACACTCAAATCACTCAACTAGTCTATGTGGTAACATTTAGTAGATCGCTCAATTGCTCGGTCGTGACGAGTATTCTTTCATAAGCTTGGCAAGGATACACATCTCCACTTTTAAAGCTAAGGAGTTACACGTCTAAAAAGGTAAATTGGGTAAATACGATAAGGCTTAAAGGTTTGATCATTCTTTTTAATCTCTATCGATCCCATATTCCAGAAAAAGCGACAAAACCACAAATACACGATCACAACGACGACAAAGATACTTGTGATTGCTCAATTCCTTAACTTGAATAAGTTAAAGATGGGATTAAGTAATCTTTCACCAATAATATTACACCATAAAGGCGACAAAATCATTAATACTCATTCAAATCCATGAATGAGACACCAAAGATTGCTCAAATCCCTAATCTCATTAAGCTAAAGGTTAGGATGAAGAATGATATTAGGTATGGATTAGGCATGGAAAACATTTATAATAAAATAACAAAACATATGGATTAAGTCCAACGAATAAAAATAATGTTGCTAGCTACTTTCCGAACTCAACCTTGAAAAGACACAAATCACCGACTAACTTACGCTTTAACACGGAAAACACACGCTTTGTTTGGTAGGCCCGAATTAGATTCAATGATGTCTTAATCGTCATTTCATAAAAACAAACCTAGTTGGCGTTCCCATAACGACAAACTTCCATTCATTCCATAATATAGTACAACAATAATGGCGATATCTCCACTAATACAGAAGTACAAAGTTGGTTAATTTACGACTAACTTCTAATAATATATAACAAAACTTTACATTGTTGGTTTAGAACACGTACCAATGAATAGTCGATTAGCTCAAAATATAAAATCGGTTAAGTTTATATGAACCGAGTATCTCACAATCCTCTCCTTTTCTTATCTCTTTTTGTATTTTTCTCTTTTTGAATTTTTTTAAGATCTAATAAACTTTCTAATGGTGTAAAACTTCACCACTTCATGATCATAATAAATCCTGATAATAATTCCATAATGATCAAAACTTCATATATACAAATAATTGTGAAAGTAGTAAACACACGAAAAACAAAAATAACTACTTTCACATTCCCATTGCATTGTGAAATTCCCGGCCTAACCAAAGATAAGAAATACGCACACGAACACAGGAAATATACACTTTTACAAAAGCAACTAGCAACTAACCACTGACTTTAATCTATAGGGTAGGCTAAGGTGTAAATGTGTAACGAAACATATTTTTAGTGGTGTAAGAAATGAAAGGAATGACTCTGATGATTTTTATAGGGGTATCTTACTCTAATAATGAGAGTAACAAGAGGGTTTTATACAGGGGTTAACCAACAAGTGTAGTTAGTTAATATCACATAACATTGTAAACGACATAGGCCATTTGGTTTAATCCTATAAATTTACCAATCTAGACAAGTCACTCCAATTATATCAATAATACTCATTATGGTGGTCTCGAATAGTATACCAAGCCAAGTTCTAAAGTTTACTACAAATCACTGGCGCACTCATATATTTTGTGTAATTTTAGATAAAATGGGGGAAACGTAATAGGCTTAATTCTCACAATATGGAAATAATAGTTATGTGTGCGAGTTATGCATCTATTGATCTTACAAAAAACATGCTAATTTTTTTTAATTAAGCATAAATTAGGCATTTTTAAAATAAGGACAAATATTGTTCTAATTCTTCATCCCCCCACTTGAGATATACAACGCTTATGTTGTACAAATATAACATTAAAAACATGAAACATAGAGAATTAGAAAGAGAACTCCCCTGAGATTTGCTCGGTCTGATCCTCAATGATGAGTTTGTGAGTAAGTTTTTATTTTCTTGTGTGTAAGGGCGTCTTAATACCCGCATGACTACAACACAAAGAAAATCCCAGATTATATCTATACCACCACTTCCTTCATTTTCTAAGTACTTTTCCTGTGTTAACATGTATAAAAATCACAACAAAGTGTATCTCCAAATAATCACTAGTTAGAAAATGAAAATAAAAACCTAAACTGACAGGTCAGTCGCTACGTCGTATCCATAGTTATGGATTGATAAAGATTTAAAAGGTACCATTTGAGGGGTTATTTAAGCCCTTAATTGATCACTTTTGTATTCGTTACTACCTAATTTCGTTCCTTTTCACTTTTAGGTCTCTTGAAGGCAAATTCTTGGAATGACACTTATTCGGACGAAAAGGCGCGAGTATCTGAAGAAAATGGCCAAAGTCAAGAATCGAGACACTTAGTCTGCTGGCCGAAGGGACGGCGTCAGTTCTATCTGTGACACCGTCGCGACATGCATTGTGACGACTCAAGAGCCAAATTGCTTATTCACAAGTGACGACATCGGGTTTTAAAAGAGTAGGCGTCACAACTCGGACGCCCTAGATTTGATCCGACGGCGTCGAATATGAAGCCGACGGCGTCACAACCATAAGGTGACGCCGTCACAAGCTGCAATATGCACGCGAAGTAGCTGATACTGTTTTGGCCATAACTTTTGCATACGAACTCGGATTTAGGTGATTCAAAAGCCCACGCGACCGGAACGAGAAAATATACGGTTTGGTGAAAAAGTGGTCGTGACGCCATCACTCTTTAGGTGTGACGCTGTCGCTCTTTGCCGACAGAAAATCTGCCTATAAATATAACATTAAAATCTGCCTAAACTTCACTTTTTATAAGCCCTAAACCCTAAGTCCGATTCCAGGGTTTAGGTAGGTGTTTTTCCAGCAACTTAAAGGGTTTCAAACACTCTATAAACATCGTGTAATGGTTTGTTTGTTAATCCAATCCTATGGTATGTCTTCAATTATCATGATTGTTGCTTGCTCTTCATTAATTATGCTTGGCTAATCCACCTAGTATTTGCTTATGATTGTATGAAACTTGTATGTAATTAATTAGATCTTATTGATTTCTTAGTGATGCTTGTGTTTATCTTCATCATTAGGGGTGTGACAATTTCAATGAGTCTAATTGGTTTAATTTATAATTCTTGCATCCTAGTGTCTCTTGTTTGATTGGTTGTCTCTTATCTTAATTGTAATTGGCTTAGGAGTGCGACTAGGCTATCGTTGTGTTTAATACTTGACAAATATTTGATAGTTTATGAATGACTTAGTGGATTTCGTTTACTAAACCCAAAGATAACCTCAAAGTTAGTTTATGAATGACTTAGTGTATTTCGTTTACTACACTTAAAGGTAACTTCAAAGAGTTAGGAATCCACACCTTACGACCTTAGAAAACACAACGTTAAGAATAAGGACGTGACAATAGGACGTCAATTCAAGGGTAGAATTGGATAGCTAGAAAGGAGTAATACATCATAAGTAGATACGCCTCACGCTCATGGTAGACCCATAATTTAGTTAGTATCTTTTGGGATAGTTGACTAGCAACTAATTCCACCCTCCCTCCAAAACCGAGATTCATAAAATATAAAATACAAAAATAATCATCACTCACCTTTAGACTTAAATCGACATACACTTCACCCTAACGGACACTATTCCCTGAGAACGATATCAATACCCGTGGCTTACCCTAATACTACACTACAACGATTAGGTTCACTGCCTAGGGTGTTGAAAAACTTGCTCGACGAAAAGGAAGTTCCTTTGACCCCGAACGACGCGTGTAGCGTTATCATGGATACGCCGTATTGAGCCTGTAATAAAAATAAACAAATACGAATCAAAGGTCAAATACGCCAAATTCAGTTTCCTGAATACGCCGTATTGACATTCTGACAATAAAGTTTTAAAATGCCGAAAAATAAAAGATAGATTGTCCAGGTAAAATCAATACGTCGTATCCATGGGATTGGATATGCCGTATCCATATACTGGGCAGACAGACTCGATACAAAGTATGAAATAACATTCCGGGTTGTCTCCCCACAAGAACTTTTGTTTATTCCAGAGTCTTTAAGTTAGACTCATCCTCAGCGCTTTACGTTGCTTTCTTCACGAGATTTGCCATCTCCATTTCTTCCAAAATCCCATTTTTAATTAACCAAATATTTTTTTCACTTACCGGTAGCTCTTTGATCTTCAAACGTTTCATACGAACGTGACATTTATCATCATGAATCTCATATATTTTTAACTCGAAAGTTTCTACCTTTTTTTTGAACGGCGAGTTAGTAGTTAGTGATCCAAGCTCACAGTGACATCCAATTGGGCAGTATGCAAGCCTCAAACCTTTCTCCTTAGGGGATAAACCCCACTCCTGCTTCTATTTATTTCAGGCCCCTGAAGGTTCATAGTGAGACTCGAACCTGAGACCTCTCCAAGGAAACCTTATGCGCACCATTATCTTATGTGGAGTGTATGGAGTCCCTTCATTATCGCACCTTATGTGCTCTTCCTCTTCAAATTCTTCATTATACTATGTATCGCCACTAGAAATTGACTCATATTCGTTACTAATATTTTCTCTAACGTCTATTAACATCTTCTCTTGAATCTTTCTCCGGCTATCGCTTCCTTTACAATACTTCATTAGCAATCTTTTCAATTCTTCAAGAAATAGGATCTTGTACTTCAAGCCATTATTGTTATTTTCCCAAAATTCCTTCTTAATTAAGTCATGTAAAAGATCTTCCTTCCATGCATTATTATCTTCGTCTTCATTAAGACTTGGTGGCACATTATTAGCGATCAAATAATCTCCCAAGTTTTCCATATCATCATCCGTGTTTTCTTTTATTGGTTCATGTTCATCAAACCATTATCGAACTTGATCGCTTATGCAATTAATTGATCCATTTGGCATATCTCCATCTTGAAGACAATAATTACTCGAAGCGTCTTTGCTTGATTCTTCTTCTTTCTTTCCCCACCAATCCTCTTCTAATTTTAACATTAACTCATACTCGAGTTCATTATATTTATCAAAAAATTTCTTTAACCAAGAGCAAAAGTTCATTCCTTTTCTATTTTCATTTCCCCATGATCCTTCAAAGATAGCCTTCTCCCTTAAGGTTTCATCTTTCAAATCACCATCTTCCAGTCCTTCATACCACTTATAATCTTGAATATAAATCATTTTACCTACTCTAATCATCATAGGTAAATCTCTTCCATTGCAATGATTATATTCTTTCCAGTTGCAGGTGGGCCATTCAACATGTCCACTTTTAAAACGAAATGTCCTACAAGTATGACATAACTCATTAGTAGTCTCCTTTCATAATCCTTGTTCTAGCCACGGTTTATCCTTTACCCATTGATGCAGGTTTTACTGACCAGGTTTTAATATTTATAAAGTCTCGTTATACCTATGGTCTACCCTAATGCACTAACGGACAATGTACCCGGTCGTGTGTAGTGTAGTATTCGGTAAAGCCGAGGTCGTCCCAAGAGCTATGTGTGTTGGATTATTACTAAGTCTAGGTGTCCAGATTAATAATGGTTTCAATAAGGAATTATTTAATTAACTACTAAAGCAGAAAACAACAAATAAAGGCAAAGGATAAATCAATAGAGGAGAGTGGTGCTAACCTAGTTATTCCTCCTAGCTAGTAATGTCTACGTCTACTTACTTCCAATTACTTCAGGTGGGGTCAAAGTCGAGAGGACACCATTTGGTCAATTCGCCTAACCTATCATCAAAGATGCCACCACAGAGAAGTCGGTGTCCCTCATAAGTCCTGTTGTTCTGGTCCCCTAAGCCAAGTCATTAAGTACCGCTACATGCTAGATTTATAATAGTGAGTGCCGGACGTTAGCAACTTAAACACTCACCCCAATTCTCAAGTTCATCCAAACGGTAGGTGATCAGTTGGTCAAATCGCACAAGTAGAAAGGGTCGTCGGTTGGTCATATCTTACCCTTCCCGTCTCGATCCGCTCACCTAGGGTCATTGGTCATATCTCTAGGCAATTGGCCTCTACCGCCATTCAAAACTACAGAAACAAGGGTAGCTACCAATAAACTATGCATGCATACACTTAGAAATAATTATGCGGAAGTAATGTAAACGCAAACAAAACAATTAAGGAATCATATCTAGGCCAGCACCAAGAGGTGCTTAGCCGCTCATATTAACCATAAAAATCAATTCAATATTCAAAGGTACGAAATACATGAATCAAAAGTAAATAAAAGATAAAATGCTAATGCTTATCGTAGGGGAGTGATTTCTCCCTTGGAGACAGCTCCGTATGCTCCTCTAGACCTGTCTTTAGCTTTTTCCCATGTTCTCTGGTTGTTGTGTGTAGAATGGGATGATTAGAAATGTTGGAATTCGTGGGGTATTTATAGGCCAGATCTAGGTTACGGCGTAACTAATATAAGAGTTACATCGTAACCTTCAATTCCTTCGTATTTTGCACTAGATCTGCTGGTTACGGCTTAACCTTATTAGTGGTTACACCATAGTCTTCAATATACTTGGTTATGCCATAGTTGGTGGAATAGTTATAGCGTAGTTATCAGTGGTGTGGATCCTCATTTGACCTAATGTAGTTACGTCGTAGCCTTTGGAAAGAGTTACGCCGTAACCTTCTGATGAGTTGGTTTTCTGAGTCACGCTTTAGTTACGGCGTAATGTGAGAGATGAGTTACGCCGTAACTTCTTCAAAATCAGCATACTATGATGAATCTTTTGATATTTCTCCAATTCCGCGTCTCTTAAGCTCCAATGCTCGTAATTTACAAGAAAGTAGAAAACAATGGAAAACAAGCGTAAATCCATATAAATGATATAAATTACAAGCATTATTGGGGAAATTGACACTTAATATTCGGGACTATTTGATGTTATCAAATATCCCCCACTTGAACTCTACTTGCCCTCAGTAGACCTTATTAGAAAGATTCCTAAAACATATCTCCCAAAACACGGAAAATATAAGTTTACTAATCCCTTATGCTAGAATAAAACAAAGCCGAACACCTCACGAAATGGGGCGAAACACTCAAATCTCTCAACTATTCTAAGTGTTAATTTTGGGGTGATCACTCAATCGCACACCATAGCATGTATTCTATCATAAGCTTGGCGGTTACACAAATCTCCACCACTAGAGTTATGGGCTAAACAATTCTCGAAGGCAATATGGTAGACACGACAAAGGTTAAGGGTCACTCGTCATTACTAACATGTCACGCGAAGTGGAAAAATCAATGATACATGACCAAATCCATGGCCAAGACACCAATGATTGCTCGCTGCATTACCTAGACACGCTTCATGACTAAAGGGTAGGATAAGACATGGGATATATAAATGGTGTAAAATAAAAAATAAGCAGGTAGTCTAAATCTATAACCAAGTCATCACCACTTACCGTCCGCCCAAAGTTCAAGCTTTGAAGTCAAGAAACCGGATCATGAAATGTTGGGTAAATGTGTCATTAGAGGACGTCGTGATGGGCACACTACCTTTTCTTCAACTGTTGGCATAATTACCAACTCCATTCTTCAAATGCGATCGAGGTGGCCTCATCGATACTAAATCTATAAAGCTCATAACATAGTGCTTATAACATCGCACTTTACAATAACTAAATAACATAACAACTTCTTTTTCTTTTTTCTTTTTTTTTTCTTTTTTTTTAATCATAACAATGATACCTAAACATAATATCCCCCCACTTGAGATGAACAATGGAATTTGGGGTCTTGAATGATCTTGAAAATATGTCGTCGACGAAAGTGTGATTTCGAACCTTTCCACTTGAACCTTGAACTTAGGGAAATGATGACTTCCCAATCACAAATAAAGACTACGAGGTAGGCTAAGGTGTATAGGTGTATCAAACAATATATTGGGTTAACAAAATGAAAGGAATGGCTCAGATGGGTGTATCTAGGGGTATCTTGCACTAAAGGTGAGTGCAACAAAAAGGGTTTCACATGGGGGTCGAGAAGTCGAGGTGACTAATTGATAGACACACAATGGTAGGCTATTTGGGTGATAATCCTATAATATTGCCTTCTAAAACTGAAAAGTCCAAATATATCGAGCTAACTCAACATACCTCGTCTATGATCTCGAAATGATGCAAAGGCCAAGTTCTAAAGTTTACAAGCTACCGGCACACTCATAATTTGGTGGATTTGGGGTAAAATATTGGAAACGAATAAGGCTAATCTCACCATATAATATGAAGGGTTGTATGTGCTCGGCTAAGGTCTAATCTAGTTAGGTTAAGAAAAATATGTCAAAATTTTAAAAATGGCATAATTTTTCAAAATAAACTAGAAAAAGGAGGGCAAAATAATGTTCAAGAGATAATTCTACTCCGTCCCCCACTTGAATTGTACAAAGTCCCTTTTGTACTAAGCATTAAATAAAGGTGAAGAGTAAAGTAGAGTTAGGCGAGAACTTCCCCAAATTTGCTCCAAAAGAAAGAAGGCCCACGAAAAGAGACGTGCCTTCGTATAAGCATCATGAACAAACTTCAATCCCTGAAATCACACTACCGACAAGCATAATTCTAAAAAGAAAAAAAATAAAAAATGAAAAACAAACCTAACTCACTTTCGTAGGAATCACGGTTGCATTTAGTATATGCAACAAGCCTTTTAAACCACTTGGTGTCCCAAGTTGACGAGTGAAGTCTCGTGAGGGTTTACAGGGGACATACCCACAAAGTTCATTTAAAATACTAATACAAGGTTATTGTGTTTTGAAATGAAAGAATTAAAGCAGAGGAAGGTTACGTCGTAACTCCTTGAGGGAGTTCTGCCAGAATCGCAAAACCGATATAAGTCGCAAGCGAATGGTTACGACGTAACCACTTAGATGGTATTACGCCGTAATTGGTAATGCGTCAAATAATTTTTCTGCAAAATATTGGTTACGGCGTAACCACAAAGATGAGTTACGCCGTAACTAGGATCAGATCAGCAACAGCAGCAGCAATCTCATCATCGTTTCCTGCAAAAATGGTTAAAACACAAAACCCAACAGAAATGGAAATAAAACAAAAGAAAGGGATAATTCGGGTTGTCTCCAGAAAGAGCACTTTTTTTTATTTACGAGTCTTTAAGTTAGACTCGGAGCCGCGGGGCTCTATGGGGGCCTATGAACCTGGCCAATTTCCTCCATGTCTTTCATCAAGTTACGCCTTGTAACACCCCCAAATTTGGTTTAGCGGAAGCATACGTGTTATTTGAGAACATTACGAAATTGGTGAATCATAACACAAGTAATACAGAACGGAACACATACTCCGTTTAATTTCATAAAATATTTTGAAACAATATCTTACAACATTGTTTAGATGAATGGGCATATCCCATAATTTTTTTTGTGGTCCCAATATAAAAACATCTTTTATGTGTAAAAATACTTCTTTAGAAATTTCTACGACCATTTATCCGCCTCTTGCCTTGCATCCATGTTCACAACTAAGCACCTGAGAAAATATGCTAAAAAGGTCAGCTAAAAGCTGGTGAGTTCATATGTTTAGATTAAAATAGTAAGTTTGGACCATAAGCAAGACATATAATCATTATCAAGAATATAATGATATATGGATGAAAGTCTATTACATTAGCTCTAAGTTCATGCAACCGATACTACGACGGTTTCAGATGCTAAAAGATGTCATACAATATAGGGGCCCATAGCAGTGTTTTGTCCTCGACACTCGGTTCGACATGGTATACGTTTCGCCTTGACCTAAGCATGGCCAACCGAACGGAGGAGTCACCTCAATAGATCTATTTATAACATTCGCGTTTCCCAATGGGAATTGACGGTTCATGAAAAGTGCATTCTCTAGGGACATAAGGGCTTAGGCTAAACCACGTAATAGTAATCATGTAATAGTTTTGGTCCATAAAAAGGTTTTGCATATTTCTCACCCCAAAGTGTTTAAAACAGTTTATCAAGTAAAAGAGGGGCTATGAAAACTCACCTTAGCAAATGTGCAATCCAAAAGTGGGATTTAGTGATTGTTGTGAAGCGGCACCGACACGCGACCTAGATAAGGAGGGCAATGTTTTAGTTCATTGTTTTAAGTATAACTTACTTAAAGTAGTTCAATGGCTTTGATAATTGTATTAATAATTAACGTAAGTTTGTAAAAAAAATCGTTAAAGATGATTTTACTAGTAAGTATACGAAGTATATATACTTTTCATGTAGTCACTATAATGATGTTGTCGACGTTAGAGTTGTTTCAAAGAAATTCATGGTGTTCTATTGGTAAGTATATAAAATGCATATACACTCGTTTAGGTTGACACTCAATAGTATTGCCAAAAGAAAATATTAGTTAGTTTATTTTTCTAATTGTATTTAGAAGATATGTAAGTTAAATTTGAAGCCTATCAAATTAAATGATAAACTAATATAGTGGTCTCTATTTGTTTGACAAAAATTGAGTGTTTCACATTTATAAATTTGACTAGTGAATTACTTGACATATACTTGTTTATCCGATTACTATTGACGTCCAACTTTGATGTAACCTTTATTTCAAGTAGATTACATTTTCATTTCTTGTTTTCATGTAGTAGTATGCTTGTGCTTGTCTAATTGTATTAGGACTTTTATACATTCTTAACATTAAAAGACATGTAACGAAGTGAAGTGAAGAAATAGACGGGGACGGGTTTCGTCATTTGACATCCAATAAATCGTTCCGGGTATTACGTTATTCGACCACTCTAGATATACCAACAGACGCCAACAGTTTAACCATGGTTGTGGCCCTTATTTCAAAACAATGTTGTACCAGGTCTTGGGCCTGGCCCGATGTGGTATTTGCAACGAGAGGAAGGAAAAGGGCTGGTCTAACATTTGTTACCATTCTTTGCTAGCTTAAGTTTTAGAGGATAACTCATTTCCAGGTTTCATGGTTGATTTCTAGTTCATGTTTCGTTTTATTTTGTGAACCTGTTTTAAAACATCACACGAATACCCCGAAACTGCCATGGGTTGTGGCCCGTGGTTTATAGTGGTGGGGAGACCGAATTGGGCCTAGGCCCGATGTGAAATATATGTAGGAATGGGCTTTGGCCTATTGATGGGGTAGGAGTTGGCCTGATCCAACAGGGATGATATACAAGTTGCTACTTATACATTTTAAAGAACATTTGCTATTATTTCATTACTAGGTTTCATCGACATGCCTAAGTCTTGTTGCAAAGCTTCACGAAAGCGACTTGGCTCGAGATATACTTGTTCGTTCACGCTCCAACTTGTGAAGCCGGACCTCTCAACTAGAGAATATGACTCCGTCACTATGGTACTACCAAAAATGAGGTTGTCGACACACTTTCATAGTCTTTAAAGCATATCTATTAAATGACGATTTTGCACTTAATAAGGACAAGTTAACAAGAGAGAAATGACTATATCCAAGACTTGTTTTGACGAGATTTGGCTAACTCATTAACTAGAAAAAGCGAGCAAAGGTGTGACGGTATCATATATTAGTTGAGTACTACTCAACTCGGTTCCATTCCGTCAAATACTTTACCATCACGAACCTTGACAATTATAGACTACTCATAATATGTTTTGGTAAAAGAGCACACTCGACTTGGACTTCTCCCTAGGCATACATACGGCTTAGACACAAGATTCCCAACTGAAAGTAGAGTCATATGACACTAAGATATCACACATGTTTTTCAAGTTTAGACAAGATTATACCATAGCTCGACACACCTTAAATGGCATGAGTGTCGACTGAAGAAAAATGTGAGCATCAACTTGTGTTCCTAGAAGATTTTATAACACTTGACTCATCTAAACTTTCTTGCTTCATACTCTCGACAAAACTCAACACAAACCAAATGAATGACCAAATTTAAATCTCAACATAGTAACAAAGAAAGAATGTTATTATCATGACCAAGTGTATAACAAATTTTGATACAATTTACTAAACTTGACATCACATTAACAACACATAAAACATTACAACAAAGGAAGATTTATAACCTCACTCGATAGATGGTGTGTGAAGGATGAAAGTGGCTTCGTGGATTCGAACCAAACGAGTCTTGAATTAGCTCCTACACACCTCCAATTGCAAAACCCCCAAATAAATTTTTGAAAGCCCTAACTTTTACAAACCTTAGTTTTTGGTAAACACTTGATGAAAAACTGAGTTTGAAGCTTTGAAATTCGACTAGAGATATAGGAGTTTATTGAGGAGGGGCTTGGTTAACTTTCTTCTCTTGGGTCTTGGTGTGAAGCCAAATTCGGCTACCTTCCAAAAGTTAAGAACATCTTGGACTTTTGGCTCAAACTAAATATATGTGAAGATATGATTTTCTTGTGTGATTTTATCTTGATTCTCATTTGATTCGTACGAGTTGTACCCGGCGCATCAATGGAGGATTTGGAGAGACCAAAAACTTACATGGTTTTGGTAAGATAGAGAAGGATATGATGGGATAACATGTTTGGTTTTCCTTCTTTGGAAGATTCGGCCTATAAGGGCGCAGGCTAGGGGTAGAGAGAGGTTGAAGATGAAGATCTTGGATATCTTTTCTTTTCCTGGTTTTGGGTTTCCTTTTTGTCGTGAGTGGGAAGAGAAAAGACAAAGAGATTATATCTCTAAATTTTAATAAAGGTTTTTCTTTTATGTAATATGTGTTTGTATATATGCATTATACTTAGTATTAATTGGAAATGTATGTTTATAAATTATACTCATGATTCATTTGTGTACATGTATGTATTTGTGTTACACTTTCATATTTATTGTGTTTGAGTCTTATAGGGGTTATTGTTCAAGTGTAAGTGTGTTAAATACTTTTGTGTCCTGCGATATTAAATTGTGACCGAAGTATCATTGTTTGATAACTTTTATAACGTAGTATCTTATTGTTACATGTCTGAAATATTTTTATCTTTGTAATATTCCATATCACGGACATTTGTCATTTGTTTTATCAAACCCTTATCATAGTGTTGGTACGCGTGCAGTGTCGGTCACTAGGGAAAACGAGATAACCTCTCGTCTTACAATTTAATTCATAAGACAAAAATTGAAATATTCATAAAATAAGATGAATGCAACCATGATGCAATAGTCTATTGTATGCGAGTTATCTACTCAAATGATCAGGCAAAGCTTAGGCATGCTTAATGAATTATGCTTAGTAATAATAAATTACTAATTATCAGTTAAATTTTTGTGAAAATTTACCGTGTGTCACACGCCTGACCCAACCGACATTTGTGGCAGTGCGGAGGTATTCTTTAGTTTCAATCTTCCGAATTTTGTAGAATTTTTCCTCTGGTCCTAAATGGTATCGAGTGAACTCATATTTTTTTGGCTATAATAAGTGGCGGTCTCTTAAACGGGATGCCAAGAAGCTTGCATCTTCTTTTCTCGTGAACTTCATCATCGGGGTCAATGAAACCGTCTTCACCTTGTAACTCAAGGTAATCGAAATTATCGTCGTCGGAATCGGTATCATTAAGTTGGTCATCGTTAGGTGAATTTTTTACGAGTATTTGCTTGCATTCTTCTTTTTCTTTTTTTGATGAGTCCTCGGTGTCATCTTCTGATTTTCCATTTGGAATTTTGTCATTAGGCTGATCTTTACTCATACATCCATTCCAGATTTTCTCCTTAGTTAACACGTCAATTTTTCCGTATTTGATTCTGACCCAATCGTCGAATTCGAGATCATCTGGCCAAGGCAATTTTGTTCTTTCTGAATCATTATTCGAGGTCCATAGGAACTCGTCTTCCCCAGCTCTCTCAATGCTGCTTCCCTCACCACATTTATACTCAAAAGGGTTGCAGGAAGCCCAAACATTACCGTTAGTGGTTTTAATTTGTTCACACCAATGATTTTGAGTTCCTGCGTCATTGTCATTTTAGAAGGAATATCATCGAGGGCTTAATGGTTTTTCCTTGAAGAATATGTTTTTCATATTTGAGTTCCAGATTTCTAAACAAGACCGAATTAATTATTGCATCCCCGAACCTTACTGAGTACCAATCTCTGAATGACATATCTCCAAAATCAACGTCATGCCTCCCTGATTCATGTGGGTATATCCAAAATTCGTTCTTCACATTACCTCCTCCGTTGCAATACTCACGAAAAGGGTTGCACGTTGGCCAAGCGTGAGTAATCTCATCTTCCGTGATGAGTAATGGTCTGACAGTAATGCTTGATAGGCGGTCCTTCCACTTTGTTAATCGAGAATTTGGCTAACCTTTCTTCGTCGTTAAGTGTAGTCCACATGTATCTATCATCATTCATTCTTTCTTTATCAACTCCTCCATTGCAGGTTTTTCGAGGGTCACAAGAGGCCCATAAGTTGTAGCATTCTCCATCGTCAATTGCAATAGCCTTACTCTAATGACTCCTCCTTTTAGAGTTGTCGATCTTGGTACCCATGTCGTTGATTGTATTCTAGTTACGCCATAACTCTGAGATGTGATTACGGCTTAACTCGATTTCGCCTTCAGCACTAGACTCATCGGAGGACTTATCATTTTCAGAAAATACAGCCTTACAGATTGTAGATTTATTCTTTTGTTCCTCATTTCTTCTTTGTACCTCTCTTCCCAATCATAGTTTCCAAGTTTTTTAGTGATATATCATGGGAAGAAAGGCTCTTGTTTGTATTATCTTGGAAATTTTTCAGCCATTCCTCTTGCTCCTTTTGCCTCTTGGTTGAATCCACAAGGTACTTGTTAATAATTTTCTCCAAGTTAGCTCTTCTTTCATTACGCTCATAATACGGTGGGGGTCCTTCACGATACCCATTACGATTATCCCCGTAGAAAGGCCTATTTTCTCCATATTTAGCTTCTTCGATTGTATCTTCTTTGTCAATTTTAGGAAAATTCTTCGTCAGATGTCCTCCACCACAGTTTTCGCAGCCGACTTGGATGGCATGAACAGTTTCTTTGATTTTTAGCATATCTCGACCGAGATTCTCAAGCTTGTTGGTTATTGCTGCAATTCCATCGAAACTTCCGCCTTGGTTTCTTTTACTTCCTCCGTCGTGCCATTTTTGAGAGTGATCAGCCATTTTTTGAATGGCTTCAATAGCAAGAGTAGGAGTCATGTTCGGGATGGGTCCTTGATAGTCCAACATTTGTCTTGTAGGTACGTTGATTCCTTTGTAGAAGATGTTGACCTTTTGCTGGTTGTTCAGATCATGTGTAGGACATTTGTAAAGGAGATCGTTGTATCTATCTCAAGCTTGATACAATGTTTCATCGTCTTCTTGATTGAAATTATGGATCTCCAAAAGCTGGTTAGAAATCTTTGACGGCGGACAATACCTCTGAATAAAGTGCTTTTGAGTAGAGCCCAGTATTAATTGCCCGTGAAATCTTCGATCCATCTTCGGCGACTCCATTAAGAGTCATGGGAATACCCTTAGCATAACACAGATCATGAGACACGCCCGGAATGTTGAAAAGGCTAGCGATGTATAGGACATTTTCAACGTGCTCATATGCATCTTCGTCCTGTTTCACGAAAAGGGTTAGCACGAAGCTCCCTCATAAATTGGTCTTTGATTTTGAAACGGACATCCGCTCCAATTTCCGGTCTTACGAGACCCGGCCCTTGTTCTACTCTTGTCAACGCCAAATATTCCTCAAGAGTGAGGTCATCGATGTTACAACTTCCATGGTACCTGAAAACTCGAATAATGATCGTGAGAATTAGAGAAAAGTTTAAAACAAAAAATGAAAGACTTAATAGCAATCCTAATATAACTCCCCGACAGCGGCACCAAAAACTTGATGCAGGTTTTACTGACCAGGTTTTAATATTTATAAAGTGTCGTTATACCTATGGTCAACCCTAATGCACTAACGAGCAGTGTACCCGGTCGTATGTAGTGTAGTATTCGGTAAAGCTGAGGTCGTCCCAAGAGCTATGTGTATTGGATTATTACTAAGTCTAGGTGTCACAAATTAATAATGGTTTCAATAAGGAATTATTTAATTAACTACTAAAGCAAAAAACAGCAAATAAAGGCAAAGGATAAATCAATAGAGGAGAGTGGTGCTAACATAGTTATTCCTCGTAACTAGTAATGTCTACGTCTACTTACTTCCAATTACTTCAGGTGGGGTCAAAGTCGAGAGGACATCATTTGGTTAATTCGCCCTAACCTATCAGCAAAGATGCCACCACAGGAGAAGTCGGTGTCCCTCATAAGTCCTATTGTTCCCGGTCCCCTAAGCTAAGTCATTAAGTACCGCTACATGCTATATTTATAATAGTGAGTGCCCGGCGTTAGCAACTTAAACACTCACCCCTAATTCTTAAGTTCATCCAAACGGTAGGTGATCGGTTGGTCAAATCGCACAAGTAGAAAGGGTCGTCGGTTGGTCATATCTTACCCTTCCCGTCTCGGTCCATTTCACCTAGGGTCATTGGTCATATCTCCTAGGCAATTGGCCTCTACCACCATTCAAAACTACCGAAACAATGGTAGCTACCAATAAACTATGCATGCATACACTTAGAAATAATTATGCGGAAGTAATGTAAACGCAAACAAAACAATTAAGGAATCATAACTAGGCCAACACCAAGAGGTGCTTAGCCGCTCATATTAACCATACAAATCAATTCAATATTTAAAGGTACGAAATACATGAGTCGAAAGTAATGAAAATATAAAATGCTAATGCTTATCGTAGGGGAGTGATTTCTCCATTGGAGACAGCTCTGTATGCTCCTCTAGACATGTCTTTAGCTTTTTCCCACGTTCTCTGGTTGTTGTGTGTGGAATGGGATGATTAGAAATGCTGGAATTCGTGGGGTATTTATAGGCCAGATATGGGTTACGGCGTAACTAATATAAGAGTTACGTCGTAACCTTCAATTCCTTCGTATTTTGCACTAGATCTGCTGGTTACGGCGTAACCTTATTAGTGGTTACGCCGTAGTCTTAAATATACTTGGTTACGCCGTAGTTGGTGGAATAGTTACGGCGCTGTTATCAGTGGCGTGGATCCTCATTTGACCTAATGTAGTTACGTCGTAGCCTTTGGAAAGAGTTACGCCTTAACCTTCTGATGAGTTGGTTTTCTGAGTTACGCTTTAGTTACGGCGTAATGTGAGAGATGAGTTACGCCGTAACTTCTTCAAAGTCAGCATACTATGATGAATCTTTTGATATTTCTCCAATTCCGTGTCTCTTAAGCTCCAATGCTCGTAATTTACCTGAAAGTAGAAAACAATGGAAAACAAGCGTAAATCCATATAAATGATATAAATTACAAGCATTATTGGGAGAAATTGACACTTAATATTCAGGACTATTTGATGTTATCACCCATAGTATTTGATTATTCGTTTCATAGTACCATGTGTTTTTAAAATTTCGTATGTCTTAAACCCTGGTAGATCTCCAGTTAGTACATTAACATCAATTTGGAGAAGATGATTGAATTCCTTGCAAAGAGGTGTCTCAAAGAGAAATATACCTGTTTCAATTCTGAAAAGCGCAACAACTTCATTGCATTCAATCAAATCTTCTTCTTTTTTATTGGAGAATTTTTCATCAGTTAATACTTCTTCATCATTTCCTCTTATCCAATAAAGCCAAAGTGCATTCTTTGTATACTTATCCATCGTCCTATGGTTATTGAACTTATAAGCTAACCATTCTGCAAACTTAATGTCAGTAGGATTGTAGTCAATATCGGTGTTAATGCCGACTACCACTAATCGTCTTTTAATTTCCATATACTCCATGAACTGTTGCCTGTAAATTCGAATTAATCACATTGCAACTACACTTTCCACAATTTCTTTATCAATCTTGTTATGGTCTCCGTGTTTTAGATATATCCATTGCTTCACAATTACATCTATGAGCCTTACCAACCTATTATTGATTAGAATTACCGCCTCAACAAACATTCTTTCATTATCATCATAACACCTTCATGGTTCATAAGCATCATATGGTTGTTCAACGTAAGGGAAATAAGAAGGCTTACTATGTTCTACCTGCTTAATCATGTCAACACATTCGTCTTGAGTTGAATGCCTTCCCATGTCTTATTTTTTTATTGATGTACCTTGCATATTCAAGTTGAAAATTACCTTCATCTTCTTTGATAGTTGTCCACTATAATCCTTTAGCTTGAATTTTCGGCCACATGAATAGCAATTCCTCATCAGAATAACTTATCAACACATCATAAGTGAACAAATCATCATCCATGTTACTTAAACACCTGAATTCATCAAATATTGTCCCAAGAGGTGTATCACAAGTAAACAAATCGGCTTCAATCTTCAGTATGTCAAACAACTCAGGCCCATAATTGCATTTTTCTTCAAAAGTATTCATGGAACAAACAGGAACATCAGTGTATGATTCATATGCCAATAAGAATTCTAATTCAGGTGGAAAACTACATGGTATATTGTCATATTTTTCAACGAGAGTGGAGTCCAATGATACTTGAGTCCATGCTGATTTTGATGAAAGATGGTCATGAAATTGGATAGCTGGAAATTTGTCCATGTTGAACACATAAGTCTCATCTTCTTCCGCTAAATACTACAACATCTCAATAAGTCAAATTTTGCTTTGCTTCATCATTCTCTTATCTTCCATAGCCAATTATTCTTCAATCGTGATACCTTCCATTCAAAGTTACTGAAAAGAATCAAAAAAATTGTTAGTAGGATAGGTCCAGGGGAAAGAAAATGAAGAAAAGTAAACACGAAAAAGAATACGAAAAATTAAATATGTTACTATATCAGATGATCGATACACCGTATTCAGTAAATTGAATACACCGTATTGAAATTTAATATTTAACTTAACTATTTTAATATGAAAAATAAATAAGCATTATTGAATAATTTCAATACGTCGTATTAAAATTTAAAATTCAAGTTTTGTTTTTAAAATTTGAATACGTTGTATATACAGAAGTAGATACGTCATATGGATTTTAAAGTTTTAAATTATATTTAAAACATGATACGTCGTGTCCAGAATATGAATACGTCGTATCTAAATAATTAAATCCAATACGCATAAGTAGCAAAACAGGATACGTCGTATTCAATAAATTCAACACGCTGTATCGGTTAAATCAACAGAAAATTTTATAGCAGAATCAACAATATGCAGAAAAACGAATACAAACACAAACATACAACTACAAAAAACACAGAAAACTAACAAAAAATAAAACAATTTTAAAAACACAAAATCTAAAGTACAATACCAATAAATAAATATTAAACAATTTCACTCCCGGCAGCGGTGCCAAAAACTTGATGCATGTCGTGTGGTATAGGTAATTATGTTATCAAGTCTTATTATTTATATTTGCCGACTTTACCTATAAACTAACACTAACGGGCAGTGTACCCGATCAATTGTAGGTTCCTTGGTAAGTAGGGTGTCGATCATCAAGAGTGGGCGTTAACACTTCATGTATCTGTATTCTAATTAACTTAATTAAACCTAAACTAGTGCAATAGGGTGGTTTTCAGCCTAATCGACTGGCACGAGTTTTGGTTTAATCTAAACTAATAAAGCGATAAATAAAACTAGTAACACACACAAGCACATAAACAGACGATAAAGTAGAGGTCAAGCTCAAATGTAAGAAAAATGTATTAACCAAGTTACTCAAATAAACGCCAAATTTTTCTACGTGTGCAAGGATTGTACTACCTTTGTTGGTGGTTTTCTAATGAAAGCTAGGTGGTACTTCTCCCTAAACTCGAGGTTTATATATTGGTTAATCTTGTCACAATCAACCAAACCCGCATAAAGTGTCACCGTTGATTATAAGCTATCCAGGTTATTTTATTTTGCAACCTAGCTCATAGAGGTTTTACAAACTTATAGCCTAATAGTTATCTTTATACTAGTAGCCTACTATCTATTTAACAACTAAAGGAAACATAACATTATCTATTCACTTAACCAATAGCAGAAACTAGTTATTTATAGTATTAATGATCTAGTCATAAAGATAAGCAATATGTAATATCTATCCCAAATTCTAGTTTATTATCCACTTAACGAGATTACAGGTAATATTTATTTATAGATCTAGACCTAATTACAAGTCTAGTCTATTATCCACTTAACATAATATCAAATAACACGAAATAGGACTTAATCAATAAACATAGCATCAGTTGAATGACAGATCAAAACATAATCAAGCAATAAACGTGTATCAAGTAATAAACATAATCAACATGCAACGAAAGAGTAAAAAACCGATATAAACGAATCAAAATATTATATTATCATAAACTTAGATAGTACCTACAAGCATTAGCCCATAATCTCAAAAGTAGTAAACATTATCATATTTGAAACGATTAAAGTATAATTCATAAAATAAACGATACGCTAACCTAACGATTATAGCGGAGTATATTGATTACAAGAGTTTTCCTATGGAATGAATGCACTAGCAGGACCTTTTTGCCTTCTAAAATCGTCTTGAAATCGTACTTGTTGGTTCTAGATCTCTGAAAACCGTATGTTAGGTTTTCTATTTATAGTCTTCGAAAAAGGGTCGATACGGCGTATCGAGGTATCTTGGTGTAGGGTCCACGATTATAATATTCCAGAATATTCATCAACTGCCATCCAATACGGCGTATCGTTGTACATGGATACTGCGTATTGGAGTCTTCTCGTCATGGATGTATTTGTAAAGCTAGGGCATGGATACGCGGTATTTGCAGAAGTGAATATGGCGTATTGATACTAAAATGTGCTAGTTCTTCTTGTTGACCAAAGTTTCATATACGGCGTATTGTAGAAGTAAATACGGTATGCATCAAAGTCAGACAATGGTCTTGAATTCGTCTAAGTCTTGGTATATGATGTATCCGTCTAGAATGATACGACATATTCTATGTCAGTTCATTAGACTTTCTTGAACATCATCACTTTAGCTCCAAAACACGTCCTTATGCTAACTTTCACCAATTGCTCGATATACAGAAATAAACGATTAAGTATCAATTCTCATATAAAATGATATAAAATGAGCAATATAAACAAGATAAATGATGCTATAAATTAGTCGTTATTTGATGTCATCAATAACCCATCTAATGATTGTGTGTTTAGAAACCCACCCCATTTACACGAACTATAGTTACAACGGTATTGCACGTATGCCAAGTAACCTACTTTTTCTATTGAATAATGCGACGTGCATTGTGGATGGCGTAAAAAGCATTCTTAACACACAAAAATATATTTTTTTTCAATAAAAATATACTAAAATATAGTATAAGACACGAGGGCCTAACACTACACTTGAAAGAAAACATCAAAAAATATATATGTTTCTTGTTGTTGATGAAGCTGCTTAATGCTGAAGCTACTTAATGACGTTGATAGCTACTACAACCTGGTTGCTAATGTTGATAAAGTTGGTTGTTGTTGCCGATGTTAATAGTTGTTGATGTTCGTAGCTGATGCTGATAAAGTTATTGGTTGCTGATATTCATGAAACGGTTGGTTGATGATGTTGATAAAGTGGATAATTAAAGCTGTTGGTTGTTGATGCTGATAAAGGCTAATGGTTGATTATGTGGAAAACTAGAAGCGGGGGTTGAATAGTTTTATCGATTAAAACTTTGTTTTAAAATATTTAGATCAACTTATGTCAATCTATTTAATGTGTGTGTTAGATGATGATAGATAAGCATATAAATAAGTAATGCAAAGATAAAGAGTAAGAAACACAAAACCACAACATGAGTATTTATAGTGGTTCGGCTACAAGGACACCTTCCTTGCCCTACTCCACTCCCCGAGTTCTCCACTCGAGAGTTCGTAAGCACTACACAACATGAGCTCCTTAATGTGGCGGAGAAGCCTTCACAACGCCGCCTACTCTTTATCTGGTACAAGGTTAGACACCGGGTTCTTCCACGAGGTAGAACCAAACCTATCACAACGTCGCCTAAACTTTATCCAGTACAAGGCTAGATACCGAGTTCCATTACAAAGGAGGAACTACTACCCAACACTACACTAATACACAACACCCCAAAGGAGACTTACTCCTTATTACAACATCATAAAGGATATAAATATCCTTTAACCCAACCTATCTATCTTGTACATTGATGCACCATATCGAATGTACTCCCTTTGCACCTTTCACAAATGCTCTTGACATGATCCTTCAACACCTTTCACTAATGCCTTCAACACGAACCTTTGGCACCTTTCACTAATGCCTTCGACACGGACCTTTGGCACCTTTCACTAATGCCTTTGACAGGGACCTTTGGTACCTTTCACTAATGCCTTCGACACAACACTTATAGGAGGGAGGAAAGAACTATCAACAAGATAACTTCAGTAGTCTTGATGATGACGAAGCTTGGAAACTCATAGACTTGAGCTTGCTCGACTTCAAGAGGTGGTGATCTCGCCTTTAAGAGGAACCTAGAGAATCACACAAACACAAAACTACATAGAAAGATCCTTTGATTCTGAGGTTAGAGAGTTTACAATACTAAGAGAGAGTATGCGTAAAAGGGGTGAGTTGCAAGAGAAAAATGGCTCACTATTTATAGGCGGTTTTCTCTACTGTTCCCCGGTTCCCATGGATCCCTCCCCAAAGAGATCCGGCTAGTGCAATCTAAGGGATTCGGCAGCTGGGTCAGCTTAAGTCCGGATTTTGGGTTGCAACTCGGGTTATGGGTTATGGGTTATGAACCATGGGTTATACAAGATGCAATGTATCTAGACATTGGGTCATGGGTCATGGATCATGGATAATACCCAACATGACTTCATGCATGATGTCATACAATGGGTCATGGGTTATGGATCAAGCTCCATGGGTATGGGTCATGGAGTTTGGGTTTCACCTAACAATGTTCAATGTATCTAGTCAATGGGTCAAGTACTAAGATTTTTACCCATTACAATATATACACATTTCCATATTATGTAAACACTAGTTGTTAAACATATGTATTTCTATAAGATGTAAACACTATTATTTGTTCAGTGTTTTATATGAAAATGTAAGTGTGTTAGTAAACTATTGGCTCAAACCGTTTACGTATTTTATTTGTTTTGTTAAATTGATTTTACCTTTATTATCGACAAAACATTAGAAGATCGTAAAATATAAATAAACGGTTTTACGGCTTATATGTATTAACAATCTCTCCCTTTTTGTTGATGACAAAACATAAGATTATTTTAAGGAAAAACTAAAATTTGTAAAAGTTTGAATTGGAGTTTTTACTCTCTTCTCCCCATTTTTGTCGAAACAAAAAGAGCGTCGAAAAGAAACTAACACATTGTTTTGAGAAAAATGTGTGAAAAGTAATAATATGAAAAATAGAGAGTAAGAGAAGAGAAGAATTCTAGTCTTAGCTCCCCCTTGACGGGTGCTTCCCTTTGTTGAGGACGTCAAGTAATTAGAAAGACTAAGCGAGTGTTTTACAAATGGTTTCATCTTTTGATGAACATGCTCCCACTTGACGAGTGATCCCCTTTGTGAGGGAGTCAAGTAAAGAAATCCTAAGTGAAAGTATTGCAAGCATTTTTGCAATAGTTTTGCTTTGACGAAAAGCTCCCCCTTGTTGAGGGTGTCAAAGTCTTCATGTGTATTTTGAAAATCTACAAAACAAAGGTTAGAAAGCAAGTATATGATGCATAATTTCCTGCAAATGAGATTTAAATTAAAAAAAATGTTTATGTTGCACGGATCCCACGGTTCCTTCATGGAAGGGATCCGTCTAGGCAAAAGTCAGGGATCCGTATACCTGTATTCTCATGACAGCAATGTGGATGTAAAATGTGATGTTAACATAAAAAAGAATTATGTATCTAGGCACCAAACATATTTTCATAACCACATAGCATACAACATGTAATATCATTAAATAAAAACAAGAGAAATGATGTACATAACTCTAAAACTAAGAAAATGATCCGAACATGAAGTATGATTCCTAACACATCTAAGTTTAAAATTAAGACTAGAATACCACTTGAATTCCTGAGCTTAAGGTTGTTTAGGTTTGTTGACCTCATCGAAACGTTCAAGGAGGTGATAGAACATGAAACGTAGTTCATCACATACTTCATGTACCAAACCTTCAACATGTTGACAATGATAACAATCTTTGTCATGGCTAGGGAATGGTGGTGGTAGGAATGGAGTTGTTTGAGATGGAAGGTTGGATGGAGGTTCCACAAAAGAAGAGGGGTTTTGTGGAGGTATGTTTGATGAAGTTGGAGGTGGTTCAACTAAGGATGAAGGTGGTGGAATATGTGTTGATGATGGTGGTAGAGAGGTATCTACTTCCATGTGATCCGGTTGTTGTTGATTCCTCATAATCCAAAATGGACTATTTGAGGGTGATGGAGAAAAGGATATAGGTGCTAGTGTTGTTTCAACACCAAAGTTTTGTTGTTGCGCAATTTTCTCAATTGAGGAAAATGTTGGCAAGGGTGGCGGATGAGATGGCCTAGAAGGCAAGTCCTCTAAGTTGTAGAGGTGTGGAGATGAGAGTGGAGTGGTGAAAGGGATATCTCTAGGTACTGGAGGTGATAGTTTAGTGGAAATAGGGGTGTTTGGTTTAGGAGGTATAGTAGTGTTTGGCAAGGGTAGTTTTATGGGAACAATCCTTTTGGGGATTGGTTTGATTTGTTGAGTTGGTTGAGAGGGAGTTCTAGAGTTTGTGGTTTTAACGGGTGATGATTCGGTTGAAGAGATTTCGTGGACAACCCAAGCAAGTTTCTTGGGAGGTCCTTTGGTGGATGAGTTAGCACTAGGGGCTTTCCTCATAATAAAAGGACAAATGGATAGTGAGATAAAGACTTTTAGTTGCTGAGAATGAGGTTATGAATGGTGACTTAGAAGTACTAACAAAGAGGTTTATAAAGGGAAGGAATTGGTAAGTGAATTTAAAGCTTAAGCCACTAAGATCCTTCAATTTGCAATGATTTGCATGCACAAGAGTCAACTACAGAGTTTGCATAGATCTAGGAAGTCAATTAAGACAAGGTGGAGTGTTCAAGTTAGTGATGAGTGTAAATACTCATCATTTTGGTTAATCTGAATCGCAAAACACTTAAAATGCTCGAAATGCATCAAAATCTTGAAAATATCTCAAAATTGCATTTTATATGTTTCGATGCAAAATGTTCAAAATCGATGAAAATGAGCTAAGTTTGCATAATTGGCGGTTCAGTCCCCAAGTTTCAAATTTTGTCAAAAATAGTCCACGAGCCCTTAATTTCCAAAAAAAAAAGTCACCAAAGGTCCTTTTAAAATCATAAGTTGTCAAAATTAGTCCTTTGGTGAAAAATATCAAAAGTTTTGAGAAATTACAAGTTTGGTCCTTCAAGTTTAAAAATTGGCAAAAATAGTCCTTGGAAATTTGAAAATGTCTATTTTGGTCCTTGTACTATTGAAGCTTGTCAATTGTGGTCCCTTGAAACAACTTTGCAAATTGGCAGCATTGGTCCTCCATTTTTCAGAATTTACACAATAGGTCCTTGTTTTATTAAACCCTTTAATACCTTTGGACCATGTCATAACCATTTTGGACCCTATCAAAACCCTTGACCCCCTGCCAACTTGAACCCTTGAACCCCTGTGGTCAAACTGGTCAAACTCACCAGTCAAACCAAACCATACCCGCCCATCTCCTTTCCCCATTTCCTCCCCATATCTCGCGTATCACCCCAACCAAGCAACCCACCTAGCTCACTATCACCTCACCTTGTTCCCCCACCTCCACCAAACTCCAAAAGCAATTAATGCTTCCCATCCACCACCATCTCAACCCCATCGTTAAAAAACCATTTTGGCGCCAAATCAAATCGAACGGCCAAGATTAATCCTAGTCATCCAATGGCCTCCATTTCTGCTGGGATATGTTCAGAGTAGTGAGAGAAGACAGATTGGAGTATAAAAGAGGATGAAGAGAGAAGAAAAGGGAAGTAGTTAGTTTATATAATTTTCTTTAATGTCGTTTTTTAAATAAATGTTTTAGTTTAATTCATAATGTTGTAATTTTAGTTTCTATGTATTACATTTAAGTTAAAACATCTTTGTAATGTGCTTTTGAGTAACAATCCAAGCTTTTATATAAGTTCCAAGTTTATTCTTCACTGTTGAAATTTCAGTTTCAAAAGTCTATTGTCCAAGTTTCTAATGGTTTGTTTTTAAGTTCAAAAAGGCTTAGGTAAGTTATTTGTAGCTTTTGATAAGCTTATGAAACAGATTAAATCAATTTTGAATAATGGTCAACAAAAGTCAACTGCTGATGCTTAAATGGGAATGGTGATGATATTTGGTTGATGCAGCATGGATATGGGTTGGATTAGACTAGAATAGAGTAGTTATGGTTCTGGTTTGAAGCTGCAATATCAGCTGGATATTTGTGAGCTTTGTTTATCTCATTTTCATTTTTAGTTCAATTTGCATACTGTACTTGTGTTTATATCTGTGTTCATTGATGGCTTAAACCTGTTTAGTAGTTGTAATTAGCATATCTAGATTAAGTGTCAATGATAGCTTAAGCCATATAAGTAGTTAGCTCAGTTTAATTCACAACTCAGTCAAAAAGTAGTGTTTGGTTTTAACACCAAATCGTGTTATAGGTTTGTGCGATGGTAGATACTTGTTGCTTTAAGCTTGGTTAGCTCATATGTACTCATATCTGTCTTTAACTTGTGCTAAAGCTCAAAAGTCAAAATCCCATAAAACTGTCTCAACACTTAACTGTGAGCTTTTATAAAATCAAAAGCTTATTTTGTGTTCAAAATTCATAGATATAGCTTGCAGTAGGTGTTATTCATCATATTACATCTCAATCAGTCCAAAAATTGGTGTCAAATTTCATTTTAGTCAAAGTTCTAAAATCTGTTGCAAAAGTCAAATTGCATAACTCAGTTTTGGCCAAACTAGAGGGATTTTTCATGAATTCATTTCTGGGTCAATGCCAATGAAACTTTAGGTTTTTAAACTTCTGTTGGTCTACTTTCTTATTGTTATTTTTATAGAATTTTGTCATTTTTTTATAAGTTCCAAAAAAGCTTGTCAATATGGGCTTATGTGCCTGTCTGACGACTCGATTAACACCGAGTCTCGCACGAGAACTTGCGAGGCTTGGGAAAAACTCATAAGAGCTTGTGAGCAGCTGTTCTTTGGCTTATAGAGAGCCACCCAGGTCTAGTTTAGGCTTCCATTTCTGTTTTCCAGTTTCCAGCTTATTTAAGAGCTTATTCTTTAGCTTAAATGTAGCACCTAAAACTGTTTCTTAACTCTTAAGCTCAATTTCATCAAATCTTGGTATTTAGCACTTCAGAGGTTTTAGAGTAGTTGTTTTAAGTTGAATTTGGGTACTTTTAGCTATTTATAGCTTCTGTATTCAGTTGGTAGTCTTTGGTCTTCTTTGGCTTATTTAGAGTGCTTATTTATAAGCACTATCCATTGCAGTTTCAATTTCCTTCACACAAGCACCTGTTTTTCTATTTTTCCTAGATTCCTCATATTATTTTAAGCTTATCTTGAATTTTTCAGATTTTTCTAGGTCAATTTGCTATTTTTCTTAATTTAAAACAGTTTTTAAGCATTTTTAATTAGCTTTTAATACAATTAATTAAGAAAAGCTTCAAAAAAATAATTTTTCATTTTTCTTAAGTTTAGATAAATATAAAAGTTAAAAATATTTTTCCAAATTTTCTTAGTTAAATTTGTATTTTTAAATAATTTAGGTAGTTTTAAATAGTTTTAATTCCTAGAAAATACAAAATAATCGAAAAATACAAAATAGTTTTGAAAATTCTCTTTGTTATTTTAGATTTTCCAAGTCAAAATTTTATTTTTCTAGTTTTATTTCATATTTTCTTGTATTTTAGGTTATTATTAAATAGTTAAAATTAGTTTTTAATTAATAATAATTAGATAATTAGTTATAAAAATAATTTTCTTTTTCTAATAATTTTCTTTTATTTTTAGGATTCCAAAAATGTTATTTTCATATTTTTAGGTCTTTTATTTCTTAGATCTCACTTTTATTTTGTACATTTACGTAGTTTTTTATTTAAACGTACGTTTTAAGTTTTAAACGTTCATCACTTTAAATATAGTGATAGCGTTTATTTAATATATTTTATCTTTTTAATTCTCTTTAATTTGCATTTAAGCCTCTGTAATTTATCTCCTTCTTCTGTAGTTATAATAATTCAAATCCCTTTCCCGTTCAAATCTCTCGATCACTATTCGTTTGGTGATTCTTCGCATAGCTCGCTGGGACATAACGACCCGGGGAAACACTATACTCCCCAGATCTTCATTGCATTCGTTTCCGGACCGTTTTAAGTTTGTTACGGTCGGCCATTCACAAGTGGCCGGCTTGTGTGATAAAACTTGACGGTTTTGCACGGATCAGTTAGCAAGGAAGGCTTGAAATGTTTGTTTTAGCTAAGATTGGCTTAGTCTGTGCAGCCGGTTCCCACGGTTCCCTCAAATGAGGGATCCGTCTAGGCTAAACCTATGGATCCGGCTATCAGCAGTCAAAGAAAAAGAAAATGATGTCTTGTAAGGTCTAATACCTACACATCTTGAGTGTTTTCAGTCTTCTCAGGTGTCTTAAATGATATGAGACTTAAATGAAATGAGTGAGGATAGCTAATGATTGTCTTTTATGGAAAGAAATAATTATAAGTATCAATGGGTGATCAAAGATGACACTAAGAGATTTGAGAGTGTCAAGTGGAGTAAAATGATCCTAGAGATCAGATGGTAACTTAAAAGAAATTTGGAAAATTCCTTAAAAATCATAAGAAATGAAAAACTAGTTTTTGGCCTATTTTGAGGTAAGGATGACTAAGATCAATTTGCCAAAATTGAGAGAAATATCAAATTAGGTGTTTTTAGATGTGAGGAACAATGTGTGACTATTAGAGCGTAAATATGGTGAGTTTTAGTGAAGTGCTAAATCAAAAACACCTTGAATGTGATCCTAAGTTAGCTATGGGTGAGTGTGAGACCTACTGAGCTTGAGAGGACTTATGTGATCCTAAAGTATTATGTTTAACTAGTATAATATGGTCTAGAGGATTAGATTGAAGTGTGGAAGTTTGCAAGTCTACTTCTGTCTGCCCGGATCCCTTATTGGAGGGATCCGACTAGTCTTAAATGAGGGATCCGGCTACTGCAGACCAGTAGCTTTATAGAAAGTGTGCAGAAATTGCACTAGGTGTCGCATACTAATACTAAAGGTTTCTACTGGAAGCAAACATTAATATAAGCAAGATACATAGCATACAACGTCAACCTATTATGATAACAACCAAAAATAAAAGAAACAAAGTAAGTCTAGCATAATCATTAGCATACATTGTTTAATAATCATAAAATTTCTAAAACAACCATAAAGAAAACATAATGTTTCTTTCGTCAATCTCTTCACTTCTTCTTTCCCGAATTCATAAGGTAGTGAGTTAGACATTTGATCATCCCCTTGGTTTGCTTGAATTCTCCAGACTCGTTTGGAAGAGTGGGAAGTTGTTCATAGTAAGAAATGGGGTCGATCCGAAAGTTAGAGACGGGATCAACTTCTTCTTCTTCTTCTTCGGCTGAAGAGTCCGAGAGAGCACAAGGCCTTTTCCATTGATCATGAGTCATTTATGAGGTTGTTTGGTAAGTGGTACCATAACATGGTTAGGAAGAAAGTGATCATCGGTAATAGGAGAAGGTTTCATTGCACTAACATACTCACGGAGTCGTGTTAGGAGCATAACATAAGGAAGTACCATGTTATTGGCTTTGAACACACCTACCATCCTTTTAACCATGTAATAGGCAAGATTAAATGGTCTTTGGTGGATGAGACAATAGATCATTTGGACAAGACACACATTGGGATGGTCTTTGTTCCCAACCAAGCAAATGCCATTTTCTCTAAGGATTTCTTCCCACTTTTTGTAAACGGGAATTATCTCGGAGAGTTCCATTTGAAAGGGATCAAGATGAATGAGTTCTTTGTTGCGGTTGAGACGAGATTGGGCGACTCTTTTCTTGAAGATGGTGTCTCGAACAACTATGGGGTCATCGAGAGGAGTGTGATAGATAGGTTTGGAGTCTAGTGCGAAGGATTGAGTGGCTATTGACCAATCTTGGGAATACATACAAATTCCTTCACATGGTATGCGAAGGATTTGTGCGAATGTGTTGAGGGGTAAGGTAATGCTTTGATTGTTTATAATGAAAGCGATTGAGATACTTTCATCATTGTTTCGAACAATCCTAACACTCTTTTAGAATTCAAAGATAAAGACCGGAAAAATTTGTTCATTAATTTCTAAGAGACAATCAAAGTTGATTGCCGAAAAGACTTGATGAATGTCGGTGTTTTCAAGAAAACATTCCTTAGCTACACGACCTTCGTGGATAAGTAGTTTTTCAAGCTTTTTGAAGATTTTGCGATTCGTTTTTGAAAGCCCTTCTTTCCGATAGTATCTAGAGAGGTAGTGAACGGTGTCATGGTGATCTTATTGGGTAGCTTTAGGCATGATTGATCATAGAAAAACAAATGTTTCAATTAGGTAAAATTTGTCAAGATGGGTTTATGATTTTGATTTGTATTAACAATGTTGTTTTGAAAACTTTTAATTGTATAGAACCTATTTGTAATGAAACTAATTTTACAATACCCAAATTCTTTAATTGTTGCTCAATTGAATCTTAATTAAAAAGTCTAAAAACCATAAACCTTAGGATGAAGATGATGATGAATAGAACATATGAGTGTAATTACTTACAATGATGTTCAAGAATGAGATGCTTGAGAGTATGAAGCCCTATGGGGATTGAAGCAGAGATTGGGTCGTTTTTGAGTTTGTAGGAAGAGGGAAAAATGGATTATTTTGGGTTTTGAAAAGCGTATAATCGATATACGTGACACGGTTCCCCGGATCCTTGTTTTAGGGATCCGCCAAGACAACTTGTGGGATCCGCCATCAGAGACGAAAAGGATGTATTTGGAATTATTCTTTTTACTTGTAATAAGTTATACAATAAATTATTTTGAAAAAGAGCTTGTAGAATGAAGTTCCTATTTGAATAGATGTTTGGCCAAGGTGTTTTAACGGTTAATTGATTATTTGGTAAGTTAACCATCAAAGGTATATTTTGCGATGTCGGGATAGGTTTGATAATCTTTAGTATTTTTTAAGAGAATAAAAAAGGAATACTATTCCCGATGATGAGTAAGTAAGGAAAGTAGTGAAGAGAAACTTTTTGGAGACTTACGACTTTTGAAGTTAAAGTCCTAATTTATGTGTTCATATAGTTTTATAAGACAATATTTATATGCATAGTTTTTACCATAAAAGAAAGACACATATCATCAACATATCCATATAAGAGTATTCTAAGTAAAGATCAACTAGTTAGTGGGTAAGTGAACGTACCTCTAAGTTCTTTTTATGGTTTTAGAGACCATAGACCCGAAATACTTCATGAGCTTTTAAAGTAATTCATTGTACTTAGTAGAAGTAGGTTGAGATTACTTTTGAGTTCTTCCTTGGGTGTTAGCTTCATTTTTCTTTGGATAGAATTGAAGTCTTTTGGAAGAGTCCTAGCAAGAAGATTTCTAAACGAGAAATTATTAGAATAATCTATCACTATCCAACATTTAAAATAAAATGATTTCTAAAAACATGACCTTTTGTTTTAAGAAATTTCCTTCTTTGTAGTTTTCAAACATACACGGATCGTATCAAGTTTTTAAAGTACAATATACTCTAAGAAACTTGGTAATGAAGCTCTGGTACCAATTGTGGAAAACTAAAGGGGGGTTGAATAGTTTTACCGATTAAAACTTTGTTTTAAAATATTTAGATCAACTTATGTCAATCTATATAATGTGTGTATTGGATGATGATAGATAAGCATATAAATAAGTAATGTAAAGATAAAGAGTAAGAAACACTAAACCACAACACGAGTATTTATAGTGGTCCGGCTACAAGGACACCTTCCTTGCCCTACTCCACACCCCGAGTTCCCCACTCGAGATTTCGTAAGCACTACACAACACGAGCTCCTTAATGTGGCAAAGAAGCCTTCACAACGTCGCCTACTCTTTATCCGGTACAAGGCTAGACACCGGGTTCTTCCACGAGGTAGAACTAAACCTATAACAATATCGCCTACACTTTATCCGGTACAAGGCTAGATACCGAGTTCCATTACAAAGGAGGAACTACAACCAAACATTACACCAATACACAACACCCCAAAGGAGACTTACTCCTTATTACAACATCATAAAGGATATCAATATCCTTTAACCCAACCTATCTGTCTTGTACATCGATGCACAATATCGAATGTACTCCCTTTGCACCTTTCACTAATGCTCTTGACACGATCCTTCGGCACCTTTCACTAATGCCTTCAACATTGACCTTTGGCACCTTTCACTGATGCCTTCGACACAGACCTTTGGCACCTTTCACTAATACCTTTGACACAGACCTTTGGCACCTTTCGCTAATGCCTTCGACACAACACTTCTAGGAGGGAGGAAAGAACTATCAATAAGATAACTTCAATAGTCTTGATGATGACGAAGCTTGGCAACTCATGGACTTGAGCTTGCTCGACTTCAAGAGGTGGTGATCTCGCCTTTTAGAGGAACCTAGAGAATCACACAAACACAAAACTACATAGAAAGATCCTTTGGATATGAGGTTATAGAGTTTACAATTCTAAGAGAGAGTATGTGTAAAAGGGGTGAGTTGCAAGAGAGAAATGGCTCACTATTTATAGGCAATTTTTCTCTCGTTCCCGGTTCTCACGAATCCTCCCGTAGGATCCGGCATTGGGTCGACTTAAGTCTGGATTTTGGGTTGCAAACCGGCTTATGGGTTATGGGTTATGAATCATGGGTTATACAAGATGCAATGTATCTAGACATTAGGTCATGGGTCTTGGGTCATCGATCATGGATAATACCCAACATGACTTCGTGCATGATGTCATACAATGGGTCATGGGTTATAGATCAAGCTCTATGGGTATGGGTCATGGAGTTGGGTTTTACCCAACAATGTTCAATGTATCTAGTCAATGGGTCAAGTACTAAGATTTTTACCCATTACATTACCCATTACAATATATACACATTTCCATATTATGTAAACACTAGTTGTTATACATATGTATTTCTATAAGATGTAAACACTATTATTTGTTTAGTGTTTTATATGAAAATGTAAGTGTGTTAGTAAACTATTAGCTCAAACCGTTTACGTATTTTATTTGTTTTGTTAAAATGATTTTACGTTTGTTATCGACAAAACATTAGAAGATCGTAAAATATAAATAAACGTTTTTACGGCTTATTTGTATTATCAGATTAGCTGATAAAGTTGTTGGTTGCTGACACTAAGTTATTGATTCCTGATGATGATAAAGCAGGAAGCTGGCTGTTGTTGCTGATAAAGCTTTTGCTTCTAAACCTAGTTGCTGCTAATGTTGTCATTGATGATCTTTATGAATTGCATATACTATTTGACACATGCAGTACTCGTAACTCCCTAAATGTAAGTGTATTTAAGTAGTTAGGGCGTAAAATCAAACTACTTATCCTCTACAAGTAACTGTAGCTGGGGGTAAAACCTTGCTCAGTGACACTATGTGCAGTGACTTTGTTTGGAAGTTGTAGGGTGAAACTTTCAATGCAAGTGTCATGTTGTTACCATTGGGTGAATGTAATAAGGTTTTAGGAATTCAGTGGCTATCTACATTGGGAGACATTAAATGTAACTTCCAAGAGTTAAGGATGAGTTTTGCTTGGAACAAGAAAGTTGTGAAGTTGAGGCGTACTAAACCAGTTGTTCAGTGGTTGATTAGGAAGAAAATGCCAAGCAAAGTGTGTAAAGCTACTAATCTGGCAATGTGTGTATCCTAATGCTACGTTGAATATGATCACTACTTCTACAACTGCTCAGCCATAACAGTAAGCCATTAACCATGATATCCAAACACCCCTTAAGTTGTTATTAGAGGAATTTACTGATGTGTTTGATGTTCCAAGAGCTCTGTCGGTACAATGATGACCAAAGCCCATTGTAATGTTTCAAGGATGACAAATATACATCCGGAACACTTAAAATCACAAGCTATTTCCAAAAACCGAAAATCCTTGATAGATCGGTTTGGTGCGCCAGCTCATGCGTCAAACACATGGCTAGCGCGCCAGCCTTTGTTTAAAATCTGGTTTTTCCAAGTCGACTTTTCTCTTACCCAACTAAGGTACTTCTTTCAATACAGGTTCGTACATGATATTTGATAAGTTACTATAAGATTTAGATTTAGAGAGATGCCCAAAACAAGTCCTCCCGATTTTACAAAAATGCCAACTCATAAACATTTTACGAAGTCTCGAGCCAAGGCAAAATATTTTTCGTCAAACCTAGGAGGTTTATACTTTTACTAGAACTTCAAAGGAAAGTATTCCAGTGACCATAATCCTTACATTTTATCTTTACTAATCACGTAACGGGTTTATTCCCTTATTGCTCATTTAAGTCGAGGTCAATTTACGTAAACACAATTGTCTCATTTATGAGATGTCGATTTACCTTGATGCAAATCACTAAAATTACTTGCATCAAGATGATTAATGAATGATTTAATTGTGTGTTAACTAAGGATTATCAAGTTTGAATACTTGCATTTGAGTTCTTGAAATATAAACACTCTTTGAATGATTTTAAATATCCCACAGAAACATTCCGTTACATTCTCTTATACCCCTTGTACTTGTCTCTTACACCCAACACAAATCTTCCACTACATTCTCTTGTGTTCCCCTCATTCTATACAATGCCACACTCTTATTATTCCTCACACATTCTTAACATCCAGATTTGAGTTTGAAATCACTATCTCTCACACACACAAAAACATACGCCCAAACATACTCACACACATACACTCACCCACAACTCTTATAATTTGAATCTGAATTCAAATAACACCCATACCCTATCTTACATCAAGATAAGTGTTTTACTTCATTAATTCAAGTATGTCTTCAATTAATTGTGTGTATGCTTGCATGTTTCCTATGTCCGGCTAATTTACTTGTGTGTTTGCTTAGGGAATATGAAACTTAATTATTGAATATTTATTGGTTGTCTCTTATCTTAATTGTTAATGATCTAGTATTGCAATAGGTCATCCGTTGTGTAGTTAATGCTTGATTAATCTTTGTGAACCTTAGCTTATAGTTACCTAGAGTCATTGTAGGCTAAACCATCCGAAGAGTACCTTAGTGTTAAGTTTATAAATCCTAGAGATTTTGTAGGCAATAACCTTTGGTAGTTTCAAAGAGTTAGGGATAAACGCATACCCTACGACCTTAGACACACGGTTAAGAATAAGGACGTGACAATTCAACCATCAATAGGAGATAATTAAGGAGTAATAAAACCTAAGTAAACACATCTTTAAATCATCATACGAGCACACAATAATTAGACATAGACTACCCACTAGATTAGATAATTAGATAAGTAGAGTAATTGGTAGGAATACCAAAACCCCAAATCCAAACCCCGAGATTCGTACATTTCCATTTCCTAAAAACATAAAAGATAAAAATAATCTTCCTCAACCCCAACCTTAGCGTAGTAACTTCTCACTAGGATTCCTATTCCCAGAGAACAATATCAATTCCGTGGCTTACCCTAATACTACACTACAACGATTAGGTTCATTTGCCTAGGGTGTTGAAAAACTTGCTCGACGAAAAGGAAGTTCCTTTGACCCCGAACGACGCGTGTGGCGTTATCACACTCCTAAATGATATCCAAACATCGTCCATCACTCTCCATAGTGACAAAATCCCCAAACGCTGAGAGTCGTAATCCTTCCTAAGATTCACGACCTCCTTCTCCAACTCATCGACCTTGCGCCGAAGCGCTTGGTCTGCCTCTTGGGCTATCGAAAACTCTGCGTGCCGGTCTCCTACCTGCTCATAAAGTCCCGACAGACCCTCTCTTAAGGCCATCGAATTCTTGTCCATCTTAGTCAAATCTATCCTCAAATCCTCTACACCAGTCCTCGTCACTCCGTCTAATCGATCTGACAACCTACTGAGACTAATATTCTGGGATATAATCCTCTCCCAGATCAGACCCGTACCTCCATACTCCTCAGGCTCTAAAGCAATCTCTGATGGTATCTCAGATCCTAACGGGCTACCTATCTCAGGTGAATGTGGAGGTAAATCAAAACCAAAAGGTCATCCGGAGAATCGGGCTCGGCAAAGGAGAGCATGGTCTGGAGAATGTGCGAGGACTCTGCGGTGGAAGAGTACCCCTTCAGGATATCCTCATCATCCTCCTCACGAGGATCCTCATCCTCATCTACATCGCCTCAATCTCATGCTCCTCCTCGACCTCATGCTCCTCCTCGCCTCATCCTCGGAGGAGAGTCCATGAGTTGGAGTCTCCGTGGGTAAATCCCGAGGTGGTACAATGGGGATCTAGGTCTTTAAGACATGGTGATGCTGGTGGTAATGATGAAGAGAGAGTGGGGCGCTAAGCGGATAGGTGATGATGGTGGTCTCACGGACATGCGAAAAGTACTATGAGCAAGTATAGAGTGCTCCGCTCGTGCTAAGACACGATGTAAAGTGAGCCGCCTAGATGAGCTAGGCGATCGATGATGATGAACTAGAGTGGCGGGTAATCTCATAGGGATCACCTGCTGGCCGTCATGAGAGTCAATCTTGGGGAACTAGCAATGCAAGGACATCCTCGGACACATCAAAAGCTAGTGAAGGCATAGTCTGTGACAATGGCATAGGGTAGGTATAAGTGTTCGAAAACAACTAGTTTTAATAAGCGCATCAACTCAACCAAAACATGTATCACATAATGAAAGTTTTAAAAGTAGAGGTACCGAATTACTCAAAATATGCCTTTAAATAAAACATGTAAGTTCAGTTCTATCACATAATCCCATATCAAATTAATCGAGCTCAAAATCCCAAAATCATAACATATTGATAACTCAAATCAAATCCGTAATATCTCATTAATAGCATCACGTTTACCCAAAACATATCATCTCATAAGTCAAATCGCAGTTCATACCATAATCAAATAAGAAGCTTGACAGGCAAGCGTCGTCGATCGAGGATCAATTTTCTTAAAAAAGTGGTTATAGTTTAGGGTTTATAAAATACCTAGTTCTCTATAACCTTGAGCTCTGATACCAATCTGTAACACCCCCAAATCTCGGTACAGCGGAAGACTTAATCAAGTTTTCGGGGTGATACGATTTGGATTGGTATCTCACACAAGTATAGCAAACATGATAGTCATTTTTATTCAAAACCAATCCCAAATTTAAATATTCCAAACATTAATCCAAAAGTATAAATATTAGGCCCAAAACATGATTCAATAAAATAGGTCCCCATAATTTATCAGCTTACGCCATCTAAATACCTGAGAAAACACAGCTTACGCTGGTGAGTTCATAGGTTTAAATTCAATAAAACATAGTGGACCTGTAGAAGTTGATTTGCTATGCAAGACTAAAGATAGATAAACATCGTTCACAAACCATTTCATATCCGAAATCACAATCCATATCCCGCATCCAGGGATCACTCGGGCCCAGTGACTCTAGTCCAGCACTGTCGTGGAAAAATCTAGAACAATTGCCAACCCCGGACTAGGTCGAGGTAGAAGTCTATTCTTAGCTAGGCAACAGTTATAACAATTAGGATTGCTACCCTAGTCTAAGTCAACGACTACCGCACATCTATCTAAATAGTCAAGCACGTAAGCAAATCCAAATAGTTTTAAAGGTCCAAAAATAGTAGCATGATTCTCACCCCAATTTAGTTAAAATGTAGATAAAAATGGGGCTATGAAACTCACCTCAAGCAAGCAGCATGAATAAACACTAGCGTAAGATAACGGTAATCACGGCGCAACAATCGTCACACCTCACGGAGGCGGAAATACGAGTGTAACGAAGGAACATAAGCACAAGATAATAGAACATACCAACGTTTAGATTAAAAAGAAATAATACGCCATTACAATAATAGTTTAGCCATCATCGGCAATTATATTACAAATTTTAGTTCCCAAAATATTGCGTTCTATTACATAATGATTTGTAGTAACAAGTGAAAACTTCATTATGCAAGACCCGTAGAAAAGCTTACTAGCGATCACACGAAATGCATGAGAGAAAACGGGTCAACTATGAAAATAGTTGGTGAGTAAACACGCTTAGCAAAAATAAGAAAACTCGTAAGAAATATCAAAGCTTTCGATCAACGAAAATGGTCCACAAAGCAAAGGCATCAGAATCCACTCGGCCCAAGTTCCGCCCATACAAAACTTGCAACCTGTGTATTCACAACCCATTGCACAAAAGATAGCGTGTCTAATAGTCAAGTATAAGATACCATAATAATACACAATATTGCACCACGATATAATAATTCGTGGATGCTCCGATCATGGGAGACTTTGCCTTTGCTCCAACAAGGGAGACTCCTTTGTCACCAACCACCTAGGCGAGAATTATTGAGAACGCTCCACCAATAAGGCGAGACTTTGCACACTCCACCGATAAGGCGAGATTTATTGAGAACGCTCCACCAATAAGGCGAGACTTTATTGAGAACGCTCCACCAATAAGGCGAGACTTTATAGTGATGCTCCGAACATGGGAGACTTTATAGTGATGCTCCGAACAAGGGAGACTTTAGGTCAAGGTCATAACATGTACGGTTCAATAAGTTCAAACAAGTATTAGGTTCGTAATTAAGTTCAAGGATTTGATTCAAGTTCACAAGTTCTAGTCAAAAGAGTTCACAAAAGTAAGATTCAATTTAATTCAAGTATGATTCATGCATTCAGCCCCAAAATATAGTAAAACGGTAAAAAGGGGATGTGATTACTCACTTGGTAAACTGAGGCGATGACAAAAGTGAGTACACCGAGGTATAATGTGAAACTTTAATCTGGACCTATACCCATGATATGATATGCAATGAGTTGCAATGTAATGTTATGCATGCATTTTGTATGTTATTTATACCATTTGCGAGTTTTGAAAATAATTCTTATCGTCGAAAAATACTCTTTTGACGTCTTGACCATTCAAAAATGACTATACAAGTTTTTACGTCAAAATGTCATCCTACAATGGTTTTGTAATGATTTATGGTGAAATTTTCACTTTCGTCGTAAAACAATGTCGTCGGAAATTTTCATGAAAGTGATAAAATGGCTCAAAAAACTAGTCGTAAAATGGTGTACGTCGATCGTTAGAAAACGAACTCGATTGCTTTTGGAAAGTTTGCATCGAAATCTAGAAGTTTCAGTTCAGAGTTTTCGTCCAAAAGGTCTCGAACATAAAGATAATAAGGGTTAAAGATAGTGATTTTGTCTAATTGTTGTTCAAAAAGTGAGTTTCGCCAAGTTTAGACAACCATAAATAATTTATTACTACTCCGCTTTACAAACAAATTGTCGCTTTGAAAAATATGCTCGGTGATCTTGATTTTATTAGAAGACATTTCGCTCCAAAAGTTCCACATCGTGGTTAAAAACAACCTCAAACATGGTCGTTTCAACACCGTAACACTTGTATCGTAAAGTAATATAGTTTTTCGTAAAATAATAGTTACGGCAATTTTATGAAAGCGTGCATATCTTTGTCGCTTCAAACCGCTTTCTACGATAATACGTCCTTAGCTTCGTATCAAAGTAAACTAATATATTTTGACAAGTCGAAATGATTTGTGAAGCTTAAGGCTCATTTTGACTCGGACAAAATAAAAACAAGATGTGAAATTTCGTAAAACTATATATTTCGTCGTCAAACTTGTAAAATCCATAACTTCTTCGTTATAACTCCGCTTTTATCCGCTCAAGCGCCACGGATACGCTTTTAAAGTATATTTTCTAAATATCAAGGCCAAAATGTCGTGCCTACTGTCGGATTTTCCAGAAAATCAAAACAAGGACAGACCACTTTTTATAGTTATCGAAAATAGTTTTTCTCGGACAAAACCTATTCTAATCCCTTCAAATCAACTCCAAAACTAATCTAATCCTACCATACACCTTCTTAGGGTGTCATGGGTTCCTAATCATCATCAAGACCAACATATATCAAGGGGATAATTATAGGATGACCATATATATATATATAACTCTAAAATCAATGGAAAAATGGTATAAACAACACAAATCATGCATGCTTGCTCCAAAAATGAAGAGATACTTATGAAATGAAAAGGAAACATGAAAAATGAAAGAAACATGCTTACAAGTAAATATGATGAGGTGCAAAGAACAAGGTTAAACCTAAACACTCTTGGTTTTTATTTCAAAACCTAATAAAGAGTATAAACTAGATTGTATAAACACTTGGACTTGAGAAAAAAAATGATGATCCCTTTGAGCTCTCTTGGTGAACCGGTTTTGGAAGAACAAAAAGAGAGGAAGAAAAAGTTTTGCTACTTGAATAATTGAGAGTTGAATGAAGTGAAATGGATGAAGTGTAGATTTAAGCAATCAAAGAAGAAAAAAATCACCAAACCATTAATAAAATCCCCTATGGCCGGATTTTTAGGGGCAATTGTCTCTAAAATATATATATATATATATATTTTTTTTTTCTTTTACTTGTATATACTTTGTAAATAAAAAATGTAAGTAAAAGGTTGTGTAGGAAAAATGTATAAGTGAAGGTAAATGGTAGATTTTGGTACAAGTAAATTTTTAATAGATCAAAATAGAATGTAATGAGATAATAAAATTGTAAAAATACATTCCTTGTGAAATTTGAGTGATATAATAATTGTCGAGTAGTTTTTAAGAAAACGTCGTAATAATATAACTTTAACGATTTATATACCAAATAAATTCAAAACACTAGGTAAAGTCAAAATATAGTTTTATAACTAAATGTAAGTATAAAATATATCGGATCATTTTTGAAAGTAACGGATTAAATATTTAAAATAATAACTCACGCGATAACGTTTATTAAATATAAAATTACGTTAAATGTGAAATGAAATGCCATGAATGAACTAATATGATGCATATTAAATTTAAGAAATGACCGAATTTGAGAATTGTGACATGAGGCGGTGCAAATGTTTAGAGAGAGAAAGTTCTAGAGAGAGAAAGGAAGAGAGTTGGGAACTATGTAAACAAAGAAAATGGTATTGAGCCCAACCCTCTACCTTGGGAGGTAGAGGGTATTTATAGTGTCTTACAATGAACGCCTCACACAGTGTGGATCGCATACAAGGGTAAAGACCCGTCCGCCCTCCACGGTTTTACTTAACTAACTTCTTACTAACATTAAATAACTATGACTACGAGCTTAATGATTACATATACTGAAAGTGACCGACTTTTAATGACCGAATTTTCTAATTCCTAACAATCTCCCCTGCGGAGGTCACCTCAATTTACACAAAATACAAAAGATATTACATTAAGATTGTTCTTGAATTCTTGTTTAAGTTCTTTGCTCGAGGCTCGTAGTCTTTGATTCTTCATGTTATCCATGTTTGAATAATTCAAGTGGAGGTCTTTAACCGATCCACGCGATGATGAGTTTCGAGCCGCCTTGAGATCATCGCCTTGGTAAATCTCGACTCTTCCATTGTGGTGTTGACATTATGTAATGTTGTGACAAGGAACCGACATGCTCACATTCCGGATCATGATTTCTTCTTATCGTAGTAGCGAAAGCTTTAGATGATTCATGATATTTGCGCAGTAGCGTAAGCATGGAGTGAGAATATCGAGTCAATGATGCACTTATCATGATTTCTTTTGAAATGAATGTGTTGTGTGAGCACGCGGCTATGGATTGACCTCTTCATTCGATCACCGCAAACGCCGGGTGTACCGCATACAATAGTTAGCAATAAAGCGCACTAAAGTGTCTTTGATCACTTTCGTTGAATCGAGGTACACGCCCATGGTTTCCGTGATCAAGACAAGTACCGCCTGTGATCGTATAATCAAGAATCTCCTTGATGTGGTTTCGCACCGCCTAGCCGTTCTCAAACCGAACGCCTCAAAGAAGATAACACGGAGCGAGTGAACCAACGAATTTGAGATTCACCGATTGATGAAAAGAGATTTGAAAACAATCGAGTATCGCTCAAAATAAAGTGTTTTGCAATACAACGAAGGTTTTAACGAAAATCAATTATCAATCATAAACACCTTTATATTTTGAAATATTAATACACAGTCGATGTGCTAGAGTAAAGATTTTTAAGCACAACGACCGGTTTTTCAAAGATATCCGTCAATCCATAACCTGAACCAGGATTGATTCAAGAATTTGAATTGCCCCATTGTTTCGCTCATTGTCACATGGTTGATCTATTGATAGATCTCATGCCACCTACCAAGAGCTTGTTTGATGTTGGCTCTAGAAGGCTTTCCATCTTCATTGTGAATATGTTAGCATATCACTCGATGTTCCGCAAAACCACAAGGATAATGCGAGGACTCTAAAAGTATATGTTGGGATATGAAAGTGTCAAGATATCAGCATCAAGATATGAAAGCAATCGTGTCGCAGCACCGAAGAAGTCAAAGAGTCAAAGCATCGCTAAAGACAAAGTCAAAGTATCGCAAGAGGAAGTCAAAGTACCGCTAGAACAAAAGAACTGTATATTCGCTTATGGAAAGTATTGTATTCCATGTTTAGATTACTTGTCGACAAGGTTATCAATTGTAAACCGACTAGGATATCCTTGAACCTATAAAAGGACTCCTAGATTGGCATTAGAGGTACGATTTCGTAAAAGAGTTTTAGAGTTTACGAATTAGTGTTTTAGAGAAAAGTTCGATTATCTTAGAGTTAGATTAGAGAATCAGACATAAGCGATTTAGAGTTTATAATAAAGTTATTCTTCTTAGCTTTGTTAAGTAAATTCCGCGTACTTGATAAAGATTGCTCGTTGTTTCTTTGTTAATAACTTAGGATTTATCCGAGGTTATTAAACCTCAACAAGCTAGTTAAAGTTAGTTTGATTAAAGTATATCGATCCAACAAGTGGTATCGTAGCTTGTGTGGAAACTCGACTAGGAAGAAACCCTACTTCAACAATATTCAAGATGTCGATCAAGTCGCTCCACCACCCTCAATCACCTCACTCGTAATTCCAATAATCAAGAAGGGAGAATATGATCTCGTGCATGAAGATGAGGCAAGATATTGCCATTACTGCACCATGCTTTATGGAATGTAATTGTGAATGGGAATGAAGTAGTTTCGCATCCCATTGTTGTTCCCGACAACCCACAAAGACCAAAGGCGCCTTACCAAGAAGAACCCTAAGGAATCAAGAGAAGGCTCTAAACATTCTCTTGTCTCGCCATTCCGATGGTCATCTTATCAAGTTTCATGATGCTAAAGATGCTAAGCCTGGGTCGCTCTCAAGACCGATTTGAGGAATGAAGCCTCTAAGAAGATGCATGTAAACTTGTCAAACAACAATTTGAAACTTTCACAGAGGAGAAAGAGAGAGTCTTGATGTCGCATATGATAGGTTTTAATCTCCTCAACATGTTGGAATTATACAAGGCACAAGTATCGCTGAGGATGCTAATTTGAAGTTTCTATGAGTTTGCCATCTACATGGCATGTGATTGCTACTATGATCGAGGACAACAAGGATTGATGTTATGGACTTTGATGATCTCTATCATCAACTAAAGGTGTATGAACATGAGATGAGTGGTCAACCAAATTCCAAATCTCATAGTATTGCTTTTCTATCATCGAAAGAAGAGCAAGATTTCCAAAAGTAATCGCTTCTCCTCAAAGTACTGCTTTCTCAGCATCATTGCACAATCCCCATCATATACTCAAGCAGCCCCACCATCTACCTCTTTGCACTCGATGAAGTTGTGTGTTCCTTCTTTGCACAACAAGCAAGCTTACATGTCACTTATGAAGAGGATCTAGCATGATCAAGAAGATGCACTTGAAGAAATTGATATCGTGGCAAGTTGCTATGATCACTGCAAGGATCAAAAGTACATGAAAAAGACAGCAAAAATATTGATTTCAAACCAAAACAAGGAATCACTTTTGACAAATCTAAAATTGAATGCTTCAATTGTCAAAAGACCGGTCACTTTTCGGGAGTGTGTTTGCTAAGTATCAAGCAAACAAACATCCGAGAAGCCTAAACTTGAGCTCAAGGAAATTCCAATAATCAAACAAAGGCTTTGGTTGCTCAAGAGAAGTTATCAAAGTCGATCGAGTGAAGAATTTGATGATGAACCGTGACTTCATCGTATGGTAGCAGTGGAAGATGCATTGAAGACAAGGTGGACGATTGGACCGAGCATCGCTTTGATGAAGATTCGAACATGCCGCTTTGGAATCTGATGATGGCTTTGGAGGATTTGATTGGAGCAAAGAAAGTGAAGATGATCCCGTTCTTCTTGCCATGGTGGCTACTTCACCAACTCGCCTCCTATCTCTCGAGGTATGCTCAAACTGCTATGAGTTTTATCTAAAACCGCATAACAATTATGTGATTGAAAGAGATAATTGTATTAGGGCTAGGTCCGAGGTAGCGTGTTATCAAATCACTTTAGAGTCTATAGAAGCTAAAATCATAACACATGAAAATAATGAAATGGCTTAATGAAAAGTATGAACAACAGATTACCAGCTAAACCTTAGTGAATGGAAACTAAACCAGTAAAATTGTCAAATTGAGAAATTAACTAAGGAAATAGATGATTTGTTAGCTAAGTTTGTTGCTTGGGGAGAGTCCGCTTGTCCCATGTTGCTTATGTTGAAAAATAGAGAAGGGCTTACATTAGAACAAAGCTTAGGATTTGAATGGACTTTAGTAACATAGATGAAAACCAACCTAGTGATCGTGATGATGGTGTTTTGAGGACATAACCACTAGTGATGATGAGCTCATTAACTATGTAGATTCATCTAGTAATGAGGGCTCGCAGTGAACCACCTCGAATATAAGAAAGACAATGGTTATCATGTCGTTCCTCATCCCATTAGTCATCATCCTCTAGGCCCGATGTTTCTCGCTTTGGAGTAGACAGCCTAGAGTTTAGGAAGAAGCTTGTTGCTCAATCTAGGTCCGAGAAACCCAAAGAAACTGTTAAAACAATGTTCAAAATCAAGCAAGACTTTAAACCAAAGTATCGCTCAACAAGCAAGACTTTCGCAAAACCTTTCAAAACAAGATCGCTAAACCTTTTGGGATAATTTTGGTCAAAACAGATTTTATCACCATCAAGAAGGCAAAATAATTTTGGGCATAGACATAGACGAAATCACTTTGGTCATATGGGTCAAAAACTGTTTTGTGTGTTATAGTCCTACTCACTTAATCAAAGATTGTGACAAACACTCGTAATATCTAAGCAAGTTTCAAGGAATAAGTCAACCAACCAGAAACCTAGAGAGCACAAACCATTGGACTAATTCAAATAGGGTTAATCACGTAAACTTCACACCGATCATAGATACCACATCGAAGAAGACCTTCAAGATCTCACAAGATTTTCCAAAGCACCGCCGTAAACAAGGTAATCGAAAACCCTACTGGGATAGGAATTCTAGGAGATCTCACTATCAACCTAGAAGGTATCACAATTCATATAGGGATCTAGATCACAGTGAACCACCGTTAAACCGAATGGATTAAAAGGAAAGTACCGCCGAGGACATACAAGACGCTCAACAAAAAGTGAATCGATGTTTTGTGACACAAGAAAATGCTAAAAACTGTGAAAGAGATTTATGTTGAAAACTAGAGAGTTTTGAAAATGCACATGCTAAAAATCATAAGATAATTTTGGATCATCATTTGAAAGATAGTGGAATTACATACTCAAAGAATTTGAGTTTGTAACTCCTCGCGGGAACACAAGTCAAGAATGGCTTGGGTTCCTAAAAGTTTCTAACTCTTTTCTTTGTGTGGCAACCCGTAAGAGGAGCTTAAAGATCATCTTATTGTGATAGTGGTTGCTCGAAGTATGACAGCGATAAAGAGATCCCGTCTCGATTTTAGAAATATTAGTGGAGGAAAAGTTGCATTTGGGAATGATCCCAATGGAGGAAGGATTACCGAAAGGAACAATTAAAGTCGGAAGAATCGATTTTGAGAATGTCGATATGTGAAGGAGCTAAAGTTCAACTTGTTGTCGGCCTCTCAAATTTGTGATAAAAAGCATCCTGTGTTATTCAACGACACGTAATGTCTCATCCTTTCTTCTCGACTTCAAACCTCGCTGATGATGACTTGGTAGTACTTAGAGTACCAAGGACAAATGATGTGTATAGTTTAGACATGAAGAGTCTACATTCCTATGGAAGAGCTACATGTTTGGTGGCTAAAGCAACATCCAAGAGGCACATCAATGGCATAGAAGATTGGGCCATGTGAATTTCAAGAACATCAACAAACCGTCAAAGGCAATTTAGTTAGAGGTTTAACTTCAAAGACTTACAAGAATGATCAATCATGTTTGGCATGCAAGAAGGGTAAACAACACAAAGCTTCTGCAAGAAGCTTGAGGAAAGAACTATTAGAGAACCATTGAGTCATACATATGGATTTATTTGGACCGTCTCGTGGCAAGTTTAAATAAGAAGAAATCGCTTTGGTTATTACCGATGATTGTAGTAGATTCACTTGGTTTTTTTTGGCTTTAAAGATGATACCTTTGATGCTATTCAGACTCTAATAATAGCACTTGAAACCAATTAAGACTCAAGGTTAGAGGTATAAGATGTGACAATGGAACTCAATTCAAGAATGCCTATGGATGACTTTTGTGCAAACAAAGGCATAAAGAGGAGTTTAGTATTGCTTTAACACCACAAAGAAATGGTGTTGCAGAGAGGAAGAATAGGACTTTGATTGAAGCGCTAGGATAATGCTAGCGAGACTCCCATCTCCCTATTCAATTTTGGGCGTGTCGGCATCGCATGCTATGTACTTAACAGGTCTCGCCACCAAACCACATATGAAGACACCCTATGAATTATCGATGGGCAATAAACCCAACATTCTGCTTTATGAAGCCTTTTGGATGCCCTCTTACTATTTTGAACACCATTGATAACTGGGAAGTTTGATGGCAAGTCCAAGAAGGTTACTTATTGGGATATTGCACCAACAAGAAAGGCTTTAGAGTCTACAACAGAGTTACTAAGAAGATTCAAGATTGTCTTCATGTTGAGTTTTTAGAAGATCAAGACAATGAGAAAGGAAAAGGTCCCGATTGGATGTTTGATCTTGAGATTTTATCTCCTTCGATGAGTTATGTTCTGTTAGAGAAGAAAATCAACATTTGCACATCAAGAAGATATTCAATATGTTGTTCATAATGTTCATATTAGACCGATGTCGTTCTCGATAAAGATCCCGTGAATCCAAAACAAATTATCGCTGCTCCTAAGCAAAGTACTCGATTCTCCAAAACAAAGTATCATTGCAACCCCAATCCTCATTATCTCGCAGAGGATCAATCTATTCAAGAGGAACTTAATCGATGCTTCTTCAAGATGTATTAGCACACTCTTACAATCGATGAACAAAGGAGAGATTATGAAGAGGCAAAGAAGAAGAACAAGATCGCAGAGTACTCTCACAAGATTTTGACAAGATTTTTGACCAAAGTATCACGCACCATGCTGATGATTTCGATGATTTGGATGATCCTACCATGCCCGGGTTAGAAGAAACCGATGATGAGCTTGAAGATGAAGGTATTTTCACAGATTCCAATGAAGGTGCTAATTATACTAACTTAGATGATACATATGAAGTTCCACACCACCAATCTTACGAATTCATAAGAATCATCCAACTGATCAAATCATTGGTCCTTCTACTCGGAGTTATTACAAGACACAAAGCTAAGGGTCTCTCTCAACCTCACAATGCTTTACTTAGCTTTGTATATAAACAAAACAGTGAATCATAAGGACCATCAAACCCGCTTATTTACTTGTTTCATCTCTTAAGAGGAACCCAAGAATATTGCTCAAGCTTTGACTAAAGAAAGCTGGGTCAAGCTATGCAGAAGAACTTTTCAATTTAAACTTCAAGAAGTTTGTTTTATGTGATCTTCCGGATGGGAAGAGAGTTATTGGAACCAGATGGGTTTTAGAGTCAAAAGAGATGAAAGAGGGAATGTTATCAAAACAAAGCAAGGTTAGTTGCTCGTGGTTATGTATGTGGAGGAAGGGTAGATTATGATGAGGTATTTGCTCCTCGTGGCAAGGATTGAAGCTATTAGAATATTTCTTGCTTTTGCTTCATACATGGGTTTTCAAGTCTATCGATGGATGTTAAGAGTGCCTTTCTATATGGCACTATTACGTAAGAGGTGTATGAAACAACCTCCAGTTTTTGAAGATCCTAAACACCCAAACAAAGTCTATGAGGTGGTTAAGGCTCTTATGGTCTTCATCGTGCACCTAGAGCTTGGTATGAGAGGTCATCTACATTCTTACCGCAACATGGATACGGAGGGGTGCTATAGACAAGACTTTGTTTATCAAGAGAGACAAGAAGGATATCATGTTAGTTCAAGTTTATGTTGATGATATTATCTTTGGGGCTACCAAACAAATCCATGGTTAAGGAGTTTGAGCAACCGATGCGTATGAATTTCAAATGAGTTCAATGGGAGAGTTAACATTCTTTTAGGACTTCGTGTTACAACAAAGGAAGGAATTTTCATTAGCCAAGACAAGTATGTTATAGATATACTTAAGAAGTTTAATTTTGATGATATGAAGGTCACATTACACCTATTAAATCTATCAATTCATTGGGTAAAGATGAAGATGGACACTGTTGAAGTCAAGTTATACAGATCTATGATTGGCTCTCTTATGTATCTTATCGCATCAAGGCCCGATATCATGTTTGCGCTTGTCTATGTGCAAGATATCAAGTCTCACCTAAGATCTCTCATTTGAATGCAAAGAAAAGAATTTTCTCGTTATTTGAAACAACAACCTAAGTTGGGTTGTGGTATCCTAAAAGTCACCTTTTCACTTAGAAGCTTTTTCGGATAGTGACTATGCAGTGATAATTATGATGAAGATCCACAACTGTGGATGCCAATATCTCGAAGAAGGTTAGTCTCCGGCAATGCAAAAGCCGACAATTGCAAAGAACATCATCTATCAAGTCGAATATGTAGTCCGCAAGTTGTTGTGGTCAAGTTTTGTGGATGCAAAATCAACTCTTGACTATGGGTTCAATTTTAAGAATACTCCTATCAATATTGATAATGAGAGTACTATTTGTATTGTGAAGAATCTCGTATCATTCCAAGACAAAGCATATTCGATTAGGCATCATTTTATAAGAGATTGCTATGAGCATAGGCTCATTAATGTGGTTAAAGTTCACACGGATGACAATGTAGCCGATTTACTCACAAAAGGTTTTGATGTGTCACGATTCAATCACTGGTCGTGAGCATTGGAATGATTAACTACTAAGCTATGTTTAAGGGAGGACTATAAGGTGTTAGGTATAGTCCTATGTATTGCTTGAGGGAGGATGCTTGTTTATACTTAGTTTATATGAAGGTATTTGGCAAAGTAATCGCTTCCCGAAAGTACCGCTGGAAAGTACCGCTGGGAAAGTATCGCTTATGTGGAAAGTAATCGCTTGTCGATTAAAGCAATCGCTCCAACGGTAATATTGATGGGTAATTGGTAGTAATGGTAACTTTGTTATTTAGGTCGTGATTTTTCAAATCTCACCTATAAATAACTACTTTCCTGTTTTCCTCTCATATTATTACTTTACATCTTTTCCATACTTATCTCCCAATCACCATCTCTTTATTATTCGATATAATCTTTATTGTGCTCACTTTTTCAACAATGGTGAATCGTTTAACTGCTTCAAGCACAATATGGTGGCTAATTTGGACAAGACCGAGGCGAATGTGGCTTTCAATGATATAATTGATTATCTTACTGGTCGCTTATTAGTTATGCTCTTTTAGTTGAGCCGATATTATTGAACCTTGATTCAAGAATTTTGGGCTAATGCAAGAGATAATATGGAGGAGGATGAATATTATATTAGATCAACAGCTGTCGGACGGACTATCAAGATTACGTAAGCCTCTATTCGAGAAGATTTATTATTTGATGATGAAGATGGGGCTATTCGATTTGACAAGCAACCGATTTGGGATACTTTTAGGAATCTTGGTTATGAAGGATCTTTGACAGAGCAAACATTCAAGAAAGCATTATTCGTCCTCAATGGAAGTTCTGATTCATGTATCGCCCATTGCATAAGTTCTAAAAGTACTTCTGGGAGCAGCTTGGGTCAAATATAGCATCCGCCGTGGTTGGTTTAGCTACGCATGTAATGTTTAATTTTTCAAGGCTTATTTTGATGGGATGCTATCACATATATCATCCGGGTCAAAATGGTTGATGTACCCAAGGTTTATACAGTTTTCCTAAACAAGCAATTGGTCGATGTTCCAAAACCTCCGCTTTGTTACATCAAGACAGCAACAAGCCAAAATTTATACATTCATGGCTAGGCGGCGTTTTGTTCGTGAGGTGGAGACATTCCATTAACTACTACAATGATGGAAGTTGTTCAAGCCGACGTGATGCAAATTGGAGAGGATGAAGAAAGTGAAGGTACCGATTCTCAGACAAGGTACCGCTTCACAGTAGTGTCATCACATGGTATCGCATCCGCAAGCACGCTTCTATTGAAGGTATCTGCATCTTTGCTGTGGTACTGCTTTCTCCAAGACCGAGGTTCAAGCAGAGCTTGAGAGAACACCTACCCATCTCCTCAACGCTCAGCCTCGCTTCGAGGCACATTCACATCTTCGGTGATGATCATACTATACCGTGAAGGTTTGACTTTGGATAATTATGCTTTGACAAGGGAGCTAGTTAGGTTGAACAAGACTGTTGAGAGTCAAGCTAAAGCACTTAGGAAGTTGAGACGAAAGTATATCCGGTTGAGGAATTTTATTAAACCCTATATTCAAGGTTTCAACTTATGAGTTAAAGAGGAAAACAAACGTCAGAACAACTTCGAAGGAATTAAAATGAAAGAAGGTTCCTAAATCATCTTCCACAACTTGGGAGGAATTTAGAAAAGGAAAATTTGAAAGAAGATGTTACAAAGAAGAAAGAATCAAGCACCGCAGAAAGATTATTTCAGATTCGAGAAACAAGAAGAAGAAGTGCAAGTTCAAGGTAATCGATGATCAAAGCATCGAACATGATGATCAAGGTACCGAACATCAAAGTTCGATCTTCATATATCTAGGAAAAAGTAATAACACCAATAACTCCAAGGGTATTGAATTTTGAAGAAGAAGTTGGTCCTTCACAATCAAGTATAGAAGAAGAGGAGGAAGCTACATTCAAACCTATTCATTCATGAGTGATGATGAATTAATTGCTACAATGTTAGATTTGTCAAAACCAAGAGGAGGAGTTACTATTAGAGATGTACAAGAAGAAGAACAACCAAGAGCTTCGAACTCGCAATTGATCCTAAAGACAAAGGAAAAGGCATTCGTTGAAACTAAGAAGAAGAAACTCACTTTAGCGTAACTTAGAGCAATTGAAGTTGCTAGGAATGAAGTCAGCTTTAAAAGTTCAAGAAGAGTTAAATGTTAAATATAGAGAAGAACAGAAGCTCAAGAAGCTCGTAATAAAGAAGCATTTCGTAAATTACATGAGGAATTGAATGTCAAGCTACCGAAATATTACAATCACCTACACCGTTAGATTTATGTCAAGAAGACCTAATTTAGCTAAAGAAAGGAATGCAATGATGGCATATTTAAAAAGCAGAGGATTTAAAGGATTGCGTAAGCTAAATTATGTGGATATGAAACGATTATATGATGTCGAGAGAAGCTTATAAGAAAGATGTTGCGGGCATTAAAGACTTTAGAGAAGAAGCTCATTGACCGAAGTCGAAAGGAAGAAAAGCTTAAAGAGAAAAAGAAAACCGGGTTACGTATGTTCGCCAAAGAAAGAAAAGGTTGAATTAAGATCCGAGACTAGTGATGAATTGAAGAATTATCTCGAGTGGTAGATTTTGATTATACAAAAGAAGATAATGACATGAAGATGAATGATCAAAGATTAGTGTTTTCAAAGTTGTGAAATCTAAGAATGGAGATTACATGGTTTTTCATAAAGAAGATGAAAGCTTCAAAGTTTTCAAAAGGCTATGGGATTTGTCAGATATTATAGATAGAGTAGATCTATTCTACTTATATCATGTAGTGAAGACTTATTTTGAAGATAATCTATTAGAAGGATTGGTTTGGTTTTACATGGTGATCTCATAACTATGTGGGAAACCAAGAGAGAGCACCGATGATATCCGGAAGAATCAAGAAAGCGGGAAATAGTTTGTCGGAGATTCTTTGAAGAATATGGAGTTCATGTTTTGAGTCGGAAAATGGAACAATTATACACATGTTTGCGTAAAGAAGATACCTCTTACAGCTTTAGCTCATGAGAAGAATGCTAGAGCATGGATTGGAAGTAGAAGAGGCTAATGAAACCGCTTGCATGGTTATCAACTGCTTATAAACCGGACTACCATTGCGAGAATGATCTATAATCGGTATGAATTTTATTTGAATAAATATTTTTGATATATCAAGATTTTTATTCAAAGTATCGCTATCGACAAGATTTCATCAAAGTACCGCTTATTTAACTAAACCAAGAAATGAATTTTAGAAGAAACCTTTGCTAAGTAATAAATATTTTTAGATAAAGGTTGAATAAATGGTTTTGTGATGATAACATCAATAGGTTATCAATCCACCATGGTTACAAAAGGATTGACTAATCCATGAGCAAACGGCTCGTAAAGATATATCAAACCATTTTTAGTTGACAACTTGCTAATAAGTTGATGGTCATCAACTCACCATATCAAGAATGTGAAGAGTTGGCTAGCCCACAAGAAAATGGCTTGTGGTAAAGGCCGTGGAAAACCATTATTGGTAATTAGTTCACCATTAGATAGAAGAACTAACTAGTCCGTAAGGCATACACTTTTGGTAAAGACAAAACAAATCATTGATAGTCGGTGATTTGCTAAAATCATATGGTTATCAATGTACCATGGTCTTACACACCAAAACATTTGGCTACTCCGAGATAATGGCTTTGGTAAAGAGATCTAAATTCATTAAATTTTGAATGATTCACTTGGAAGTGATGAGAATAGTATGCAACTTAAACTCAATTAATGTACAAATTGTCATATGTTGTCGTGTTGTCGAAAAGATAGAGCTTGTTGAATGATGCCGTGGAAAGAACAATTTAAGAGATACTTTGACAAGCACAGATATTACAGAGATACAATCTAAAAACTAAGAAACAACTGCTTTAAAGATGAAGCTAGAACATTATATTCGCTTATGGAAAGTATTGTATTCCATGTTTAGATTACTTGTCGTATAAGGTTATCAATTGTAAACCGACTAGATATCCTTGAGCCTATAAAAGGACTCCTAGATTGGCATTAGAGGTACGATTTCGTAAAAGAGTTTTAGAGTTTACGAATTAGTGTTTTAGAGAAAAGTTCGATTATCTTAGAGTTGTATTAGAGTATCCATAATAAGCAAATTTAGAGTTTATAATAAAGTTATTCTTCTTAGCTTTGTTAAGTAAATTCGCAGACTTGATAAAGATTGCTCGGTTTCTTTGTTAATAACTTAGGATTTATCCGAGGTTATTAAACCTAACAAGCTAGTTAAAGTTAGTTTGATTAAAGTATATCGATCCAATAAGATATTCTCTTTCCACATTGTGTGAAACAGAGTCTTCATTGATTGTGTCCTTAATGAGATTTATTGGTTATCTCGTGGCTCTAGACTCAATTGTGCACATTTGGTTCCTATGCCGAGACTAGTGAGAGGTCTCTTCTTCAATATCAACCATCTCTAAGAGAAAGTCGATAGATAGTGTAGGTTCCCATGTGAGAATGAAACAAGTCCTTTAAGAGGAACTTGAGTAGTTTGGGAAGATGTAGTGAGTGCGCCACCGGGTCCATGATGTCT